>VWZE01016587.1:69995-86062 GCA_013396675.1 Eubucco bourcierii | reverse complement strand
CCCCAGGGCCTTTTCCTCAGGGCTGCTCTCAGCTGTTCCCCACCCAGCCTGGAGTTGTGCTTGGGATTGTGCCTACCCAGGTGCAGGACCTTACACTTGGCCTTGTTTAATTTCATATTGAATATATATATTGATTATATATGATATATGTAATAATATATAATGCACATTAGATATATATATATTATATAAAATATATATCTTACAATATATGTTTTATATATAATCTATATATGGTTTGGGTTTTTTTGGTAGTGTTTAAATGAATTGGACAAGTGTAAGGCCTTACTTCTTTTATGTACCTGGCTCAGTCTTTTATTTCAAAACAAAGCTTGCCTTTTCTCTTTTGTAGGGGGGGATATTTGTGCCTTAATACCACCAGAAACTTTGTACACCCACTGAAATATGTGAGGAAAATGCATCTTTCAAACTAAAAGGCACAGTAGCAGTCTCCCAGTCACTTAGTGAATGCATCAGGAAGCAATCTTCAAATGCACTTGAGGAATATGGATTTGTCTCTGCTTTGTAAATTAGTAATGGGATTTGAAGTATCAGAAGTCTGTTTGTTTCTTCATGTGGCATGCTCTGAAGGATCTCTCTTCTACTGATTTTTTTTTTTTTTTCTTTGAGACCTGGCCTGACAAAAACTCTTTTTGATCCCAGATAGCTGTCTGAGTTGTTAATGTCTCATACAGCTTCCTAAGAAAGGCAGAAGGAAAGGTAAAATCTGCTTTTAGCTAATTTATAAAACCTGTTAAGCGATAAGAAAATTCATTCTTGCAGTCACCACTTCTATGCTGTCACTTCTGCTTTCCTCCAAATACAGTTGTAAATTGTATCTGGGAAGATATGCTGCTTTGATTTTGTTTGGGGATTTTATTCATTTATCTGGCATAAAATAGTTCAAATTGCATAAAAAGAAATGGACAAACCCAGGGAAATTCTTCGCACAAAACAAGGATCAAGAACTAACTTCTCTTTTCAAAGTACTCAAGGGTTCTTGACAAACACGGAGCTTCTGCTTTGATGAGTGAAAAAAAGGGGGTTAAAATTCTACTTTCAGTGAGCAAAGAGATCTCCTTGATTTGCAAGAACATGTTTGTAAAGTTAATGATAAATGCCTTAGTTGAATTCTCTCAGAAGCCTTGATTAACTGTTAATTTAACTACCCATAGTCCTTTCATGTCATCCATAAAAGAGAAAGTACTTCTATAATGGTCTCTTTCTAGTTGTTCTTTTGAAATATCATAGAGAACTCATTAAATATTAAAACTCAACTTGGACAATCTTTCTCAGGCAGCAGAGTTAGAAGTTCCCTACAGCAATATCCATATTTTAGAAATAGCTACACCTTGTTCCAGGGCAGCTTTAAATCTGCTATTGTGCAGCAGTGATTTCAGCAGACTGCCCTTTTGCCTGCCTCTTACCCTAGTGTGGTAATAAACTGTCTATGCTCTTGTCCATCACTTCATCATAAAGAGAAAATTCGAGTTTATGTTGATATTTCTTTTCCTAAATCCCTCAAATGAGTGTTTCTTGTATTTTAAAAGGGTGATTTGGGACACCACATTTAAAATGTGTGTATTGGAGAGAATATTCACTTTTCCAGTGCTGTAGACTCTTTCCTCCCAGATGATTATATGGTGCACACTAATTCAATTTCAGGCTATTATTAGTTACTGGTTGTTAGCATCATGTTTTTGAAAGGGCCAATTTGTATGGAGTACTCCTTAGGAATAGGGATATTTAGTTTCTCAAGAGGAAAGAAGAGGTTGCTTTTGAATTATGTCATTTCAGCAGATTAAAAAAAAAAAAAAAAGCTTAACATTTTGTATCATAGTCCCATTGCCAGGAACAGAATGAGACTATAAATGCCTCGTATGGATATGAGTGGATGATTGGTCTCAATGACTTAATTTTCAGGCCTCTAGAGATGATGCTTAGGGTGATTATGCCAAAAACCAAACAACAGCAAACAAAATCCAAAATGTGTTCATGATAAAGTCAATATAAGAGCAAAGAAATGCCAGAATTGGGAAAAGTGTTAAAAAAAAAAATGAATGTAGAAAGTGTTACATATTGTTGCAACACCAAACCATTCCCCAACCTTTTGAAAAATCAAGCAAATAATTAAAGTATAAGAGTAAAAAAATTCATACCAGATCCCCTTTCCCAAAACCAAACTTCTCAATTTAGGGGTATCCAGTAGTATTATTACTATTTTTACTTAAAATCAGGCTGAACTGCCCCAGCTTCCTCAGCCTGTCCTTGTGGCAGTGTGGCAGAGCTGTTCTAGCCCTGTGATCATTTCCATGTCCCTCCTCTGTATCTGTTCCATTAGTTCATAGAATCATAGAATGGTAAGGTTGGGAAGGACCTCAAGGATCATCTAGTTCCAACCCCCTGCCATAGGCAGGGACACCTCCCACTAGTACAGCTCACTCAAGCAGTGCTCCCCCCATCCAGTCCATGTTTTTTCAGTTTGGTGCCCAGGATGCCATGTGGGACAGAGTCAAATGCCTTACTCAGGTCCAGAATGATATTGCTCAGGCAAAATCACTGTACTACACCACAGCATCACTGTACCAAACCCCACACAACCTTAAGAGTATAGCAAAGAGGAGGAATTCTTTCACAATAGTGTATTAAACATTTTGTGTATTCTACTTGAATGGGATTCATTTTTCAACAATCTAAAGATGAGAAAACCTGCTTGAAATTTACTGAGGGCAGCGTAATTCACTGCTCATTAAGCATAATTGTTCCTGGGATGGTTCATAAGCCACTTAACTGCACTGCAGAGAAGCCTCATCTGAAGCTGTAGTTTAAATAGATTTGTATTGCAGCCACTTTATACCAGTGCATTTCTTCCTATTATTTCCAAATCACAGTCAGTGTAGTATTTTTATTGCTGTTAGGTCAATTATTATTGATGACTTGGTAATTCAGGGTAATTGTTTATTACTGCTATGAGTGAAGTTAGAAACTGTAGAGCCATTCCTTGTTATTACAGGAATTTGTCTAGGAACATAGAAGTAACTCTGCAATCATTTCTGAAGATTAAAGGATTTTGATATTTAAAATGTGATCGTTTATTAAAGCTGTTTCTCAGCTAACAGCTTCTATTTCGTGTTTCCAAAACCAAATAGTTAAAGCTTCTATAACAATTACAGCAATCATTTCTTTGCTTTGCACAGTGCTGCAAATGTGCACAATGAAGTTCAGTTTCCTGCAGTCACAGTTCTGTCACCCACACTGATCTCACCAAGGGTAGTAGATACTCAGTTCAGAAGCCCACATCTCACAAAATATCTAACCATTTGGTGTTGCCAGACTTGGTTTATAAAGTAGTTTACAGTTACTTTCCAACTATAGTGAACCTAAGAGATAATCAGTGTGCACAAACAGCCCAGACAGCAACCGAGTCCTGGGCTGCAGCAAGAGCAGTGTGGGCAGCAGGGCAAGGGAGGGGATTGTGCCCCTTGGCTCTGCTCTCCTCAGACCTCACCTGCAGTCCTGTGTGCAGTTCTGGAGCCCCCAGCACAGGAAGGACATGGAAGTGTTGGAGCGGGCCCAGAGGAGGCCATGAAGATGCTCAGAGGGCTGCAGTAGCTCTGCTGTGAGGACAGGCTGAGAGAGTTGGGGCTCTGCAGTCTGGAGAAGAGAAGGCTTCCAGGAGACCTCAGAGTAGCCTTCCAGGATCTGAAGGGGGCTCCAGGAAGGCTGGGGAGGGACTATTGACAAGGTCTGGGAATGACAGCACAAGGGGCAATGGGTTTGAAGTGGCAGAGGGGAGACTGAAAGTGGCTGTTAGGAGAAAGTTGTTTGCAGTGAGGGTGGTGAGACACTGGCACAGGTTGCCCAGGGAGGTTGTGGCTGCTCCCTCCCTGAATGTGTTCAAGGCCAGGTTGGAGGAGGCCTTGAGTGAGCTGTACTAGTGGGAGGGGTCCCTGCCTGTGGAACACCTCACTCTGCAGGCTCATGTTGAGTTTTTCATCACCCCACACTCCCAGGGCCTTTTCCTCAGGGCTGCTCTCAGCCATTCTCCACCCAGCCTGGAGTTGTGCTTGGGATTGTGTCTACCCAGGTGCAGGACCTTGCACTTGGCATTGTTGAATTTCATGAGGAAATTCCATTCTATATCCTCTATGAAGACCCCTACTTCTTCCAGGATTTGTCCAAAATGCTGTATTTAGGACACACATTTTAACATTTTCTTCTTGTGGATGTGGCACAAGTGAGGCTCTTCAGTTTGAGAAGGAGGGAACTGGAACTGTAGTTTGAAGACGAGAAGGGAATTTGGTCTATTTAATTTGAGGAAGGAGAGGCTGAGGGGAGACTTTCTCACCCTCTACAACTAGGACAGCTCTCTCCTCACAGGTAATTAGCGATAAAAAAGAGGGAATAGCCTCAAGAAAAGAAGGACTGGCCTCAAGCTGCAAGGGGAGGTTTAGGCTAGACATTAGAAACCATTTTTTCCCTGAAAGAGTTAAATCATTGGAACAGACTGTCCAGGGAGATGATGGTGTCACCATCCCTGGATGTGTTTAGAGGTTGTTTAGATGTGGCACTTAACGACATGGTTTAGTGTTGAACCTGGTAGAGTAGGGTTAAATGGTCAGATCTGATGATCCTAAGGGTCTTCTCCAACCTGAATGATCCCATGGTTCTAACTGTCTGTACTGCTCTGTTTGGTGCTCTGAGTTGTTTTATTTCAGTATTGCTGCATTTATCTCATCTACTTCTTGGTGTTTTTTACACAAAGAGGTTATGCAAGTGTCTCACCTCTGTTCCCTTTTAGATGGAAAATGTATGCCAGCTTTGAATTTGCTTTCTTCACTAGTTCTTTGGAAACTCTTGGGAGCTTTACTCACCTACATTTTGTGCTTAGAGATGTCAGACGTCTCTAAATGGTGATGGTTCTGGTTTTCAGGCCTTCAGGATTACTCAAGGCTCCACTTCTTTGGATATATTTTGTCACTTGGCATTCCTGCTTCTGATCCATGTGAAGGAGCTTCAAACTGAATTATTTATTGCATCATGAAAATCAATCAGCAACCTCTGTCTTTCTGGCATTGGTTTCATCTCTGACTTTGTATATTTTAGTTCCCAGGGGACAGGATACTTGTCTGATTTCTGGAGCTTTATTCACCTACATACTTTATGTGCTTATTGTGGTCAGACATCTCTAAGTTGTGGTAATTCTGGTTTTCAGGCCTTCAGGATTACTCAAGGCTCCACTTCTTTGGATATATTTTGTCACTTGGCATTCCTGCTTCTGATCCATGTGAAGGAGCTTCAAACTGAATTATTTATTGCATCATGAAAATCAATCAGCAACCTCTGTCTTTCTGGCATTGGTTTCATCTCTGACTTTGTATATTTTAGTTCCCAGGGGACAGGATACTTGTCTGATTTGTGGAACTTTCAATGTAATAACTCTGTTATCCTTAGTACAGTTTTCTAAAGATGTTTATTGGTGCAAGTGTGATTTTTCTGGTCGCCTGTCTCCTGTTGTTTCAACTAAATAAATGTATCATCCTGATATCTCTTTCTCAGATAGTGAAAGGAATGCTAATTTATGTGGTCTTGAGGGATTACAGTATCATCTGTCACTTTTCAGTTAGCTGCCTGTTTTTCTCCAGTCTCCACCATTTGCCACTGCTTGGTTTTCCTTTGAAGACAGCAAATTAGAATCATGGCATGGTAAGGTTGGAAAGGACCTCAAGGATCATCTAGTTCCAAAACCCTGCCATAGGCAGGGACACCTCCCACTAGCACAGCTCACTCAAGGCCTCCTCCAACCTGGCCTTGAACCCCTCCAGGGAGGGAGCAGCCACAACCTCCCTGGGCAACCTGTGCCAGTGTCTCACCACCCTCACTGCAAACAACTTCCTCCTAACATCCACTTTCAATCTCCCCTCTGCCAGTTTAAACCCATTGCCCCTTGTCCTGTCATTGCAACACCTTGGCAATAGTCCCTCCCCAGCCTTCTTGTAGGCTCCCTTCAGATCCTGGAATGCTACTCTAAGGTCTCCTGGAAACCTTCTCTTCTGCAGGCTGCAGAGCCCCAACTCTCTCAGCCTGTCCTCACAGCAGAGCTGCTGCAGCCCTCTCAGCATCTTGGTGGCCTCCTCTGGACCCACTCCAACACTTCCATGTCCTTCCTGTGCTGAGGGTTCCAGAACTGCACACAGTACTCCAGGTGGGGTCTGACAAGAGCAGAGTAAAGGGGCAGAATCCCCTCCCTTGCCCTGCTGGCCACACTGCTCTTGATGCAGCCTAGGACTCGGTTGCTGTCTGGGCTGCATGTGCACACTGCAGGCTCATGTTGAGCTTTTCATCACCCCAGACCCCCAGGTCCTTTTCCTCAGGGCTGCTCTCAGCCATTCCCCACCCAGCCTGCAGTTGTGCTTGGCATTGTGCCTACCCAGGTGCAGGACCTTACACTTGGTCTTGTTGAATGTCATGAGGTTGGCCTGGGCACAGCTCTGCAGCCTGTCCAGGTCCCTCTGGATGGATCCCTGCCCTCTAGCAAGTCGACTGTGCCACTCAGCTTGGTGCCAGCTGCACACTTGCTGAGGCTGCACTGATTCCTCTGTCCATGGCACTGACAAAGATGTCAAACAGCACTGGTGCCAGCACTGACCCCTGAGGGACACCACTTGGCACTGGTCTCCAGGTGGACATTGTGCCCTTGATCACCACTCTCTGGGTGCCACCATCCAGCCAATTCCTTACCCAGCAGTGCTCCACCCATCCAGTCCATGTTTTTCCAGTTTGGTGCCCAGGATGCCATGTGGGACAGAGTCAAATGCCTTACTCAGGTCCAGGTAGATGAGAATTGATACTGTTGTTTTGACTAGCAGGTCTTTGTTTTGTTGCTGCAGTTTTTCCACTGATTACCCTTCTCTCAGTTCTTTGATATAGCTTTTGGTACAAGCAGTTTTATGTCCAGTCTCGTTCTTCCTTCCTCCCATCAATCACACTCTCTGATTCCTGCCTGACATCAGTTGCTGTTCTCACTGACATTTCCAATCTTCTAATTTTCTCAGTCAGGAACTCTACCTTCTGCTCACATATTTGCATATAATTTCTGCACACCTAACTTCTATCAGAAATAAAGTCCAGAAGAAATTAATTTAGTTTTACATTTTCAGTGGTTGAAGTGCTTATAGTTTCTCTTACACTCTCTGCTGTGAAGGTGTGGAGATGTTTCAAAGGTGAAGTCTTGTTTTATTTTCTCTACAGTGATGTTACATAGACTATTAATGAGGAAAGAAAATTCCACTGACAGGAACTGGAAGTTCATTGACTTAGAAGCAACAGCAGTTAACTGTATAAAAGAATTGAAATTGCCAGTTACTCTTTAATGCATATGCAGCAGCAATGACAAGCACAGTGTAATAAATAACACACTTTGCTCACTGCAAGTAAGTGGAAAATTAGGCCAAATAGCCTTTTGGTGCCAGGTTTAGTATAGAAATTAATGTTTTCAGGTTTCATTACAGATAGATCAGATCAGCCATACAGAGTCCCTACTAATATGTCAAATCAGTGAAATGCACTTTCCAACAAGCTAATAGTGTTCCACTTAGAATAAAAGCAGCTGGATAGCCTTAGAGTAATCTATTTATCACCCTTTAAAACAAACCAAAAAAGCAGAAAGCAGCATCTTTAGATCCCATTAGGCCAAGTCTTGATTATTCAGAAATGTTCTCCTCAAGTCCCATTTTTAAATTTTTTTCAGTCTTTGTTTCTTTTTTTCTAGTTTTAATAGATTTAGGATTTTGCTGTAAAAGAATGATCACTGTAGTGGCTTTGTTTTTAAGTTATAGAAAAGTTCTGTATCTGCTACTTTTGTGCAAATACAGGAGTTAGAACCTGCATCAATTCACCTAACCCTTGTCCTCATAGCAGAGGTATTCCAGCCCTCCATATCATTTTCCTGGCCCTCCTCTAGACTTGCTCCATCAAGTCCACATTCTTCCTGTGTTGAGGGCTCCCCAGAGCTGAGTGAGGTGACAGAATCACCTCCCTTGACCTGCTGGCTGTGTTTCTTCTGGTGCATCCCAGGATGCTGTTGCTTTCCGGGCTGCAAGTGCACGCTGCTGATTCATGTCCAACTTATCCTCCGTAACTCCCAAGTCCTTTACTGTAGGGCTACTTTCTATCACTGTAATCCTCAGCCTATATTGGTAATGAGAATGAACTTCTAGTCAGGACACATTTCTGTCTGTTTTACCCTGAGGTGGCATTGTCATAATGCCATGTGCATAGAATCATAGAATCAGAGAATGGTAAGGTTGGAAGGGACCTCAAGGATCATCTAGTTCCAACCTCCTGCCATAGGCNTGGAGCCCCCTTCAGATCCTGGAAGGCTACTCTAAGGTCTCCTGGAAGCCTTCTCTTCTCCAGGCTGCAAAGCCCCAAATCTCTCAGTCTGTCCTCACTGCAGAGCTGCTGCAGCCCTCTCAGTATCTTCGTGGCCTCCTCTGGGCCTACTCCAACAGTTCATCATGTTCAAGGCACAAGAGGAAAGTGATCAATGCAGCTTAATAGTAGTGAATTTGTTTGGAGGTGAAATCACAGAAATGAATTATTAGTGATTTGTTAGTTAGTTATGTGATGATTTGGGAGTTGAGGTCCCTTCCAACCTTGCAATTCTATGATTCTATGTAATGGGGGATTTAGAAATCTCACCTTGCTGTGCCTACTGCCTTTCTGCACTGACCCTCCACAGGCAGCAGTACCCATTCGCGGCTCATTAACCAGAAATCGTCACAGCCAACTGTTTGCAGTTTATACTTGCAGATCGGCAGCAACTCAGCTCTTCTCTCCTTCCCTCTGCCTGGAATATTTTGTATTTTACCATGGGATCATTGTTGTGAGTTTTGGAATCCTCCTTGTGCAGGGAACTTACTCAGGGACCAAGGCGTTGTGAGTACCTCTGCTGGACTCAGTGCTAAGGCTCTGTGAGAATAGTTAGAATTGATCCTGTTTGTGCCTTCCTATTTTCCAAGTTGTGATTGTTTAAACTCTTTAATTCTGTGTTCAGAAACATCCTTTGTGCAACTATTTCCTGTCGAATGAAAATCCAAAGAATCTCAGGGAATTCTCCTGATTTTTTAATGTTAATAATAAAAAATAATATTCACACAGAAATTAATAATCATAATCCTTAACAGATTCTTAACATCATATCACTTTCTGAGCAGTTAATGACTATGGTGCAATCAAGATTTTCAAATGCTTCCTATAGTAGAAATTCTCTAATGGGGAGAAAGAGAATGGGGTGTGAAAATGATGATTTCAGTATAAAAATGAACATGATCCCTGTGAAGATGATAAGGAAGTATAAAGCTGTTACTTTGAAAAGATCAATACCCAAAAATTCAATAGAAGCTGACAAGAGAAGTGAAAGCCCTTTGTCTGAATAAGATGAATCTGAAATAGAGAGGAATAGAATCTGACAAGTGAAAGATGGCTGCTTGCATGTGATCGATACAGAAATAATGCAGGCTGACAAAAAAACACCCAAAAACAAACCCAGAAGATTCTTGCAAGAATAAGGTTAATATGAAAATTGTGTGCAATGGGGAAATAGAGATCATTGCATCAAAAAGATCAGGGCCAGTGAGAATATATCTAAAGTATAAATCATAGAATCATAGAATCAGAGAATGGTAAGGTTGGAAGGGACCTCAAGGATCATCCAGTTCCAACCCCCTACCAGAGGCAGGGACACCTCCCAATAGCACAGCTCACTCAAGGCCTCCTCCAACCTGACCTTGAACACTTCCAGGGAGGGAGCAGCCACAGCCTCCCTGGGCAACCTGTGCCAGTGTCTCACCACCCTCACTGCAAACAACTTCCTCCTAACATCCACTTTCAATCTCCCCTCTGCCACTTCAAACCCATTGCCCCTTGTCCTGTCATTGCAAGACCTTGGCAATAGTCCCTCCCCAGCCTTCCTGGAGCCCCCTTCACATCCTGGAAGGCTACTCTAAGGTCTCCTGGAAGCCTTCTCTTCTCCAGGCTGCAGAGCCCCAACTCTCTCAGCCTGTCCTCACAGCAGAGCTGCTGCAGCCCTCTCAGCATCTTGGTGGCCTCCTCTGGACTCGCTCTACCACTTCCATGTCCTTCCTGTGCTGGGGGCTCCAGAACTGTACACAGGACTCCAGGTGGGGTCTGAGGAGAGCAGAGCAAAGGGGCACAATCCCCTGCACACAGTTGCTGTCTGGGCTGCACTCACACTGCAGCCTCATGTTGAGCTTTTCATCACTCCACACCCCCAGGTCCTTTTCCTCAGGGCTGCTCTCAGCCATTCCCCACCCAGCTTGGAGTTGTGCTTGGCATTGCATCTTGGAAGAACAGGAATAGGAGTCTGTGCTGTTCCTCATTGACTGAATACTGTAGATGAAATTAAAATATTTTTCCTCTTGTAAAGGTTCAGGTGAAGACTTTGCTTATAGCAAGAAATAGCAGTGTCTTGAGATAGAAGGAGAAACTCTGTACAGGCAGCAAGCTTTAACTTCCACCTTTCTAGGACACCATTGCTCTTTAACAGATAAGAATTTTATTTATGTTCCCTCCACATAACCTTGAAAAAAAAATCCAACCAAGCTTAATTTAACAGTTGAAGTATAATGTCTGTGATGATACCAGGATATAGAGTTACAATTTCTGATTTAGTTTAAAGTTCTGGTTCTGAGAGGGCATCATGCAGGTCCACACGGGACAGGTGTTTCGTAAGGTGGAGAGAGAGGACCACAACCTTTGGCCAAAAAGACACTCAACAAAAAAGCAACAAAAAGGAAAGTTGTGATAACTTCATTATTTTCAGTCTGCAACCTCATTCATGAGAAGGCCAATAGTGATTGACAAGGAGCAAGAACTGTCCCATCTGTACCAGCTCAGGTCACGAACAGACCTTGCCTCATCATCATTTTGCTCACGTTTCCCACTTGTGCACTTTATTCCCCTCACACTAGATGTGTCTGGGATTTCTGTTGCCAGAGACACCTTTAGATGGATTAAACTATCCTGCTATTCATTAATATTTCATTTGTATGGGGACTACATTAGAATCCATTAGCCAAATCCACTTTATTATTTTAATATCTATTAGAATGCCCTAAACCTCAGAAAAAAATGTCGTCTATGATATCTATGTACATTCTCCTTAATCTACTTAATACCTAGATTTTTAAAGAATATAGACTTATTAACTAAAGATATATTTAATATATAATATTTAATAAAATGAATATGATATAATGTTTAATCTATAATAGTTAAATATATGGAAATCTATTTTAATTTAAGAATATATAATGTTAAAACTATAAACAATACAACAGTAAACTTACATACTATTTTAATTATATTTTTATATTTTTATATATATATTGATATATATAGAATCAGAGAATCAGAGAATCAGAGAATGGTAAGGTTGGGAGAGACATCAAAGATCATCTAGTTCCAACCCCATGCCACAGGCAGGGACACCTCCCACTAGTACACCTCCCACTCAGCCTGGAGAAGAGAAGGCTTCAGGAAGATCTTGTAAGTAGCCTTCCAGTATCTGAAGGGGCCTGCAGGAAGGCTGGGGAGGGACTATTGACAAGGTCTTATAATACCAGGACAAGGAGCAATGAGTTTAAACTGGCAGAGGGGAGATTGAAACTGGATGCTAGGAGGAAGTTGTTTGCAGTGAGGGTGGTGAGACACTGGCACAGGATGCCCAGGGAGGTTGTGGCTGCTCCCTGCCTGGAGGTGTTGAAGGCCAGGTTGGAGGAGGCCTTGAGTGAGCTGTGCTAGTGGGAGGTGTCCCTGCCTATGATGATGATCCTTGAGGTCCCTTCCAACCTTACCATTCCATGATTCCATTATTCTTAGTCCAATATCAAATGAAATGAGAGGAAAACTCTGCAATGGCAGTGATTTGATGTAAGACAGAAGAAATGTGTTCTTAAAAAAAGGCTGATTTATACCCTCAGCAGAGTACCTATAATATCTAACTACCATGGCTACAGATGGAAACCTTTGTGTATCTGCACACATATAGATGAAAAATACGCACTTGGAAATGTATTGTCCCTCTGTGTGTGCTTTTAAATAGCATCATATTTGATTGCAAATGTGTACTTCATTCATAACAATAATCTTACTGTCTTTAAAGAAAACAGTGAGTCAGCTTCATTAAAGAGGATATGGAAGGGTGATACATTACATGCAGTTAAGGAAGGTTAATGAGCTGCTGAGGATCTCCCTTCTCTTCTCCCTTGCATATGTGTAGCTGCCACATCAGGGAGCAGCAGCTCACATATTTTCAGATATAGTAAATAGCTCTTGGGCTTTTCAAATAAAGTTGTACTTTGTGTTGTATGCAGCCCAGGGCCTATACATTGAATAAATCACCAGAAGTGTGTTCCATCTCTTCTAAAGAGAGCATGGTAGTGCTCTCTATTTTTTATTGATTGCATTTGCAGGAGGAAATCGAAGCCATTCCTTGTCAAGGCCCCTAAACATTGCATCATAAGGAATAAGGGGAAAAAAAATGGAAAAGATGGATGGAGTTCAGTGGAATTAGCCAGGAAAAAAAATATGTTTCCATGCAGCCCATACAGCCAACCGAGTCCTAGGCTGCATCAAGAGAAGCGTGGCCAGCAGAGCAAGGGAGGTGATTCTGCCCCTTTACTCTGCTCTCGTCAGACCCCACCTGGAGTACTGTGTGCAGTTCTGGAACCCTCAGCACAGGAAGGACATGGAAGTGTTGGAGCGGGTCCAGAGGAGGGCCACAAAGATGATCAGAGGGCTGGAGCAGCTCTCCTATGAGGACAGGCTGAGGGAGTTGGGGCTCTTCAGCCTGGAGAAGAGAAGGCTTCGAGGGGACCTGATAGTAGCCTTCCAGTATCTGAAGGGGGCCTACAGGAAGGCTGGGGAAGGATTATTTACAAGGTCCTGCAATNGAGGCCTTGAGTGACCTGTGCTAGTGGGAGGTGTCCCTGCCTATGGCAGGGGGTTGGAACTAGCTGATCCTTGAGGTCCCTTCCAACCTTACCATTCTATGATTCTATGATTCTATGATTGTGTGATGACTTTTTTTTTTTCCCATCTTACCCATATCAAGTGAAAGATAGGAGCTGAAGTACTCTGAAGCAGGGGTCTTCAAAGATTTCTTTGTGGCAGAATTGGAAATAAGTTTATTGGAGTTGTCACCAGCTACATTTTCTTCCAGTTCTCAGTCAAAAGCTCTTTTCTGTACAGAATTTAACTCAAAGGCAGGTGCTTCTAAGACATCCAGCATCTCAGCAAGGTAGCTACAACGTCTTGACTATTTTATTCAGATGTAGCTATAACATCTTGACTTTTTAATTTTAATATAATACAATTTTTAATTACAAAAAATTTAAATTCTCAGTATAGCCAGTAAAGTCAGTATAAATCCATGTCTGTCAAATCAGCTTGCTCAGACAGGTGGCATTGTCTCTGCTACAGGCTTGTGATGGCAAAACTGCATTGATTTTTATGTGCAGATTGCAAATCATGATATTTCAGTATGAGCCATTTGAAGAATAGTTTTGTTGTTGGTTGTGAGCACTTCTTGCTTCCTTTGCTATGGTTGGCTTGCTTTTCTGTGGTTTCAAATCCATTGCTGTAAGCTTTAAACCTGGATCTAGAGACACACTTTTTTCAAATTACCTGCTACCAGAAATACAGCATTGGAAAAAAAATGAAAAAAAATTTAAAAGGAAAAAAACCCAAAAAAGTACAAAAGTAAGAGGCTGGTTTAGAGTTTGCCATTTGAAGTCCAGGGTATATTCTTTAGCAGAAGCAAAAGAGTAATATAAGCTATGAAAAATCACTTGGAGAAATAAATCATAGAATCATGGAATGGTAAAGTTGGAAGGGACCTCAAGGATCATCTAGTTCCAACCCCCTGCCACAGGCAGGGACACCTCCCACTAGCACAGGTCACTCAAGGCCTCCTCCAACCTGGCCTTGAACACCTCCAGGGAGGGAACATCCACAGCCTCCCTGGGCAACCTGTGCCAGTGTCTCACCAGCCTCACACCAAACTTCCTCCTAACATCCAGTCTAAATCTTCCCTCTGCCAGTTCAAACCCATTGCCCCTTGTCCTGGCATTACCAGACCTTGTCAATAGTCCCTCCCCAGCCTTCCTGGAGCCCCCTTCAGATCCTGGAAGGCTACTCTAAGGTGTCCTGGAAGCCTTCTCTTCTCCAGGCTGCAGAGCCCCAATACAAGCTTATTGTTTGCAGGGAATCTCAAGCTGTCAATGTAATCTACTGTTTTTGTGAGAGCAATTATTGTCTTAAAATTACCTTGAGAAGACAATGAGGCAAACCTTTCTGCATAACACATGGTCTAGCACTTTTCTCCTTCACCTTTACAAACAAGGCTATACAATGGAATGTTGTGATTTCATTTCTCTAGTACCTGTTAACAACCACACTTTGGAAATGGGCTGTCAAATATGAACTTTAAGTCTGTCCTTATTGTTATTTTTTCCACTATAGCAGAGGACTAGAACCTAGACCTACATACCAGATGTTGTGCTGTGATGTTGCTCGGGTGTCTTAAATGTGAACTGGTTTTTATTTCAGCTTGACTTGCTCATTTGCAAAAGAAATTGACTTTTTTTTTTTTTTTTTCCCCATGTGCAATACCCTGCTGTAGAATTACAGAATAGTTTGAGTTGGAAAGGATCTCCAAAGGTCATCTAGTCAAACCCTCCTGCAGTCAGCAGGGATATCCCCCACTAAATCAGGTTGCTCAGAACCTTGCCAAGCCTCACCTTGAACATCTTCAGGGGTGGGATCTCAACCACCTCACTTGGCTACCTTTTCCAGATTTCCACCTTCATGCTGAAGAGCTTGTTCCTAGCATCCAGTCTAAATCTCCTCTTGTCTAATTTCAAACCATTGCCCTTCATATTGTCACTGCAGGTCTTTGGAAACAAGTCTGTCTGCAGCCTTGTTTAGGTACTGGAAGACTGCTATTAAGTCTGCCTGGAGCCTTCTCTTCTTCCAGGCTGAACAACCCCAGCTCCCTCAGCCTGTGCTTGTAGCAGAGGTGCTTCAACTCCCTTGATTATTGCCTTTGGTCTCCTCTGGACTTGCTTCATCGGCTCCATGTCCTTCCTGTTTTGAGGGGTCCAGAGCTGGACGCAGTACTCCAGCTGAAGTCTTAACCAAAGCAAAGTAGCAGAGTTGGAAATGGACATTTTTGTTAACTTTATAAGGGTTATAGACCTACTTCTCTTGGTGTCATTCTAGCTGGTTACTATTGTAGCATACTGCAATTAGTACACATCAACTTCACAGGCTTGCATTTATTTTTTTCTGTCACTGGAAATTTCAAGTTGAAAGACACTGCAGAAAAAGAAGTATTTGTAGGAAATTGTAGCTGTGCAAGTAAGCAAACAGTCCTTGCACAGGCATAATGCAATAGGAAAAAGAGGTCATGGAGAATGAAGCAAGACTGGAGTGTGTTTCTTTAAGCCCACTTTGTGGATTAGTTCCATGAAATGCTGTTACTTTCTGTAGTGGTTCAGTTTCCTTTTTGTAGTCGTTGTTGCATGTGTTAGGATGTGAATTTTTAATATAAAATACTTTATGTCTTTTATAGCAACCATTGTATTAAATGAACTCAACTGGACTGCAGCCTTGGATGATGTGTTCAAGCGAAACAGAGAAGAAGACCCCACTTTATTATGGCAGGTTTTTGGTAGTGCAACCGGCCTCGCTAGGTATTACCCAGGTAAGTGAAGCCTCCTAAAGAACTGTCCTGTGCCACATGTTGCCTGAAAAATATACTAACTTGTTTATAAGCAACCATCATAAAAAAATACTTTCTCACCTAGTGTAGTGGAGGGGTAATTAATGTGAGGTGATACTTAAAAAAAGTAATATTGTTTATTACTATTCACTATTCAGAACTCTCACCACCCCCATCACTAATTTTAATCACAATCAGTTCTTTGCATCAGTCATGGACACTTTATACACAGGCAATAAGAGGCTCTAGCAGTAACCAG
>VWZE01016587.1:49199-62008 GCA_013396675.1 Eubucco bourcierii | reverse complement strand
TCCTCCTGACATCCAGTCTAAATCTTCCCTCTACCAGTTCAAACCCATTGCCCCTTGTCCTGGCATTACAAGACCTTGTAAGTAGTCCCTCCCCAGCCTTCCTGTAGCCCACTTCAGATCCTGGAAGGCTACTCTAAGGTCTCCTGGAAGCCTTCTCTTCTCCAGGCTGCAGAGCCCCAACTCTCTCAGCCTGTCCTCACAGCAGAGCTGCTGCAGCCCTCTGATCACTGTAATGTGCTGTGCCATTGTATGGCATGGACCCTGCTGTACAAGGATAAGTAGCAAATAGCTTTGAGGCAATTAAAAATTTTGATTCTGTGCCAAAGTACAAATAGATCTCATTGTTTTAGACACATTGGTAACTGACAAGAGATCAGTGGGCCTGTTTCTCACCTCTTTTTTTTTGTTGTATGGCTTTCAAGGCATACTGAAATTGGTGCTTATACTTAAACTAGTCGATAATATTCCTTCAACGATGAAGTGTTTTTCCTAAATTTGGGTTGATGTAATAATTCATCTCTCATCAAGATTTTTTGCTCTGAAGCACCATTCATGTTTTTTAATTATCAAAATCTGAAAATAGGGAATTTGTTGCCAGTCTATCCTGCTTCTAGTTTTTCCTAATGTGATTTGGACTTCAGTTGACTTAGAAGACACAGCAAATGACAAAATGACTGTGTGCAGTTCTGGAGCCCCCAGCACAGGAAGGACATGGAAGTGTTGGAGTGGGTTCAGAGGAGGCCACCAAGATGCTGGGAGGGCTGCAGAAGGTCTCCTATGAGGACAGTCTGAGAGAGTTGGGGCTCTGCAACCTGGAGAAGAGAAGGCTTCCAGGAGACCTTAGAGTAGCCTTCCAGTATCTGAAGGGGGCCTCCAGGAAGGCTGGGGAGGGACTATTGACAAGGTCTTGCAATGCCAGGACAAGGGGCAATGGGTTTGAAGTGTCAGAGGGGAGATTGAAAGTGGATGTTAGGAGGAAGTTGTTTGCAGTGAGGGTGGTGAGACACTGGCACAGGTTGCCCAGGGAGGTTGTGACTGCTCCCTCCCTGGAGGTGTTGAAGGGCAGGTTGGAGGAGGCCTTGAGTGAGCTGTGCTAGTGGGAGGTGTCCCTGCCTATGGCAGGGGGTTGGAACTAGCTGATCCTTGAGGTCCCTTCCAACCTTACCATTCCATGATTCTATGAAAACGATGGCACATATCTTTTTGCTAACTACAACAGGAAGATTTTGTTAATTCCACTAGCCTCAGTGTAGAGATCACAGTATTTTCCAGCAGACACAACAAACACGTTTGTAAATTTGTGTCACTTGTGCCCTTTTTGGTTTTTTATTTCAGGTATATCCAAGGAGCTGCATCTCCCAAAGACATGCTGATTTTAGTTGATGCGTAAGTGTTTCATGTCAGGCTATTGACCTTAGAGGGATAAAAGTACTTAGAGACCTTGGACAAACCTCTGTATGCTGGAAAACAAAGTGAGGATTGAAAAACCTCTCTGTGCAAGGGTCAAAAATCTTGGTAAAGGCAAAATAAATAAACAAACAGGCAAAAGTCATTCCAGAAATCCAAACCTAAAAAGTTATTTAAAGTGGGGACAAGGAAGTGCTTCTTTTGATTGCTTTAGTATTACTCTTTTTTCATCTTCTTAATTACTGAAGTAGTCTACTGAAAGTTTCTCATGTGCGTGCTCAGATGTGTTGCAAACCAAAAAACCTAAAAGCAACTTACTAAAATCTTTACAGTGGATTGAATCATGTTTCCTTGGGCCTGAAACATAAGAATGTTTGCATACTTTGCAGGCTGTACATATTGCCAAGTTTGGGAACTACAGAGTATTCATAGAAATTGAAACAAAGAACAACCAAGAAAATTGCCTTGGCAAGTCTTCCTGTCTTTAGCTAATGTTCAGCGTTACTGAAGGAAGGAATTGAAGGAAGCACTGAACTAAATATGTTGAGCAGATTGCTTTATGCTGAAAAAAAATTATCAGTAAGAGAAGTTGCATTCAATGCTTTTAAATGTACTGAAGTGCTTCTGCATCAGCAATGAGCTTTAGCAGCCTTTGTTATTCCTTCAGTTTAGGTTTTGCCTCCAATCACTCCAGCTGTCAATTAGCTAGCTGATAATCTACAGATGTAATTCTGCATGTAGGAGTTGCAAGTGTTTAGTTAATGTTTAAAGGTGGTAAACTCCCTCAGATTTCTTGAGAGGAAAATGAGGCAATAATGAACCATTACCATTTCATCTGAGCCACGTGATGGGGACTCTGAGTGGTGGATTTGAACTTAACATTGTATTTTAACAATCTGAGCCAGTTGATGGGGACTTTGAGTGGTAGGGTTGGATTTAACATTATATTTTAACAATCTGAGCCACGTGATGGGGACTTTGAGTGGTGGGGTTGGATTTAACATTATATTTTAACAATCTGAGCCAGTTGATGGGGACTTTGAGTGGTGGGTTTGGACTTAACGTGTTATATTAATAATCTGAGCCAGTTGATGGGGATTTTGAGTGGTGGGTTTGGATTTAGCATTATATTTTAACAATCTGGGCCACGTGATGGGGACTTTGAGTGGTGGGTTTGGATTTAACATTATATTTTAACAATCTAAGCCATTTGATGGGGACTTTGAGTGGTGGGTTTGGATTTAACATTATATTTTAACAATCTGAGCCAGTTGATGGGGACTTTGAGTGATGGGTTTGGACTTAACATGTTATTTTAATAATCTGAGTCACTTTATGGGGACTTTGAGTGGTGGGTTTGGATTTAACATTATATTTTAACAATCTGAGCCAGTTGATGGGGACTTTGAGTGGTGGGTTTGCACGTGTAGTAACACTACTGATAAGTTTGAGAAATCAGGCGAAATATTGACATTTTTACTGTGGAGGTTAGTGAGAGTTCTTGGTGAGTAATTTGGGTTTCTTTCTTTTTTTTTTTTTATGGTGTGTTTATAATAAAATTTCTTAAGTTCAGCATTTTTTTTCTTGTGGATTTCTGTTAGGAGCGGGAGCGTCAGCGGCTTGACATTGAAGCTGATCCGCACCTCGGTCATTGAGATGCTGGAAACCCTGTCTGATGATGACTTTGTGAATGTAGTTTCAGTGAGTATCTGTTTTTTAAGGCAAAATTTAAGTTGTCAGCAAAGCCATAAGTAAACTATTTTCAATGCCAGATGTGACATACCTGAATGTTTAGCTGACAAGAGACTTAAAATACACTCCGAAATCCCTCATGTGGCGTACGGCTTACGGATTTCTTGTTCTGTGTAAGGAAGCTCCAAGATTTGTTGCTGTCTCTACACTTCAGTGAAGGGTAAAGGTCATAGAATCATAGAATGATAAGGTTGGAAGGGACCTCAAGGATCATCTAGTTCCACCCCCCTGCCATAGGCAGGGACACCTCCCACTAGTACAGCTCACTCAAGGCCTCATCCAACCTGGCCTTCAACACCTCCAGGGAGGGAGCAGCCACAACCTCCCTGGGCAACCTGTGCCAGTGCCTCACCACCCTCACTGCAAAGAACTTCCTCCTAACATCCACTTTCAATCTCCCCTCTGACACTTCAAACCCATTCCCCTTGTCCTGTCATTACAAGACCTTGTCAACAGTCCCTCCCCAGCCTTCCTGGAGGCCCCCTTCAGATCCTGGAAGGCTACTCTAAGGTCTCCTGGAAGCCTTCTCCTCTCCAGGCTGCAGAGCCCCAACTCTCTCAGTCTGTCCTCACAGCAGAGCTGCTGCAGCCCTCTCAGCAACTTGGTGGCCTCCTCTGGACCCGCTCCAACACTTCCATGTCCTTCCTGTGCTGGGGGCTTCAGAGCTGTAACACAGTACTCATTTAAACAAGTTTTAGTGTAGCCACATTTTATTTTATAGACTCAGAGTCATACCTTGGATGTCATGCCCTGCCCGGGGCAAGAGTTTTTTAAGTCTTCATCAGGCTGTTAAATTGTAGAGCTTTGATTCTAAGGGTTTAGGATGTGAATAGTGACATACTGTTAATGAAAAGAGACAACCTGCATGGTGAGTAACTGGAATGATTTTGGAGATGGTTTTCAGCTTCTACAGATGTGTTATAGCCAGCCTGCAGGGAGAAAGTCCTGAAATACCACTATCAGAAGTTTCTTTGAATAGTGCTTATTGCTTCATCATCTGCTTGTCAGTTTAGCTAGACATTTCTCCAAGTACTAGAGAGAAGGTTTTATTCTCAGTGACATTTCCAGGGTTTAAGTTTTTAAATAGTGGATTATTTCATTTTCTTTAGTCTAAATTGTAATGGAAAAAAAGAGTAACTAAAGGGTTGGTTTTTATTATTATTGTTGTTATTACCACTACTATTATTATTATTGGAAACAAGCTTTTCTGTAATGCTATTGGGGAGCTGAAATGTTGTTGTTAAATTCACTGGTATAAAAAAAAGCAAAACCACTGTGATTCTAAACTGCTGAGAATTGATCAGGGTGTTCAGTAGAGCTGTGCCAGCTTTCACTGTTGGAAAAATTGGATGGCAACTGCCTCTTGGTTTACACATAGAATCTTAGAATCATAGTGACCAAGGATATCTTCCACTAGATCAGGTTGCTCAGAGCATCGTCAAGCCTCACCTTGAGTATCTTTAGTGATGGGGCCTCAACCACCTCCCTGGGCAACCCTGCTGCAGTGTTCCATCACCCTCATGATAAAGAATTTGTTCCTAACATCCAATCTAAATCTCCTCTCCTTTAATTTCAAACCATTGCCTCTCACCCTATCACTGCAGGCCTTTGTGCAGGCTATTGTGCCCCTTTGCTCTGCTCTCCTCAGAGCCCACCTGGAGTCCTGTGTGCAGTTCTGGAGCCCCCAGCACAGGAAGGACATGGAAGTGTTGGAGTGGGTCCAGAGGAGGCCACCAAGATGCTGAGAGGGCTGCAGCAGCTCTGCTGTGAGGACAGGTTGAGAGAGTTGGGGCTCTGCAGCCTGGAGAGGAGAAGGCTTCCAGGAGACCTTAGAGTAGCCTTCCAGTGTCTGAAGGGGGCCTCCAGGAAGGCTGGGGAGGGACTATTGACAAGATCTTGCAATGACAGGACAAGGGGCAATGGGTTTGAAGTGTCAGAGGGGAGATTGAAAGTGGATGTCAGGAGGAAGTTGTTTGCAGTGAGGGTGGTGAGACACTGGCACAGGTTGCCCAGGGAGGTTGTGGCTGCTCCCTACCTAAAGGTGTTCAAGGCCAGGTTGGAGGAGGCCTTGAGTGACCTGTGCTAGTGGGAGGTGTCCCTGCCTATGGCAGGGGGTTGGAACTAGATGATCCTTGAGGTCCCTTCCAACCTTACCATTCTGTGATTCTATGACTGGCCAATTAAAAGTTTAGAAAGCTAGCTGAAAATTTTCAGTTAATACAGTATTAGCATTTGGATATATGAAAAGTAGCAGCAACTGGAAGCTAGCCACAATTTTTCTTGCTCCCCACTCCGAACTGTTTGGCAACAGTTTGGTTTACAGCTTAGCTTTAATAACCAGAGTATTTAGTAATATGGTTCTGAGTGAACTAGAGAGCCCTTTTACCTCTAATCTCTGCCAAGATGCTATCCCACAAAACCTGTATGCATGGTGATTCATACCCACAGCTGAGACATCTGAATTTAAGATTGTGCCAATCACTTCTAGGAACTGACAGGATGATTTAGTGAACCTTGCCTGGCATGTGGAGAAATAACAGGAAATAAAAAGCTTAAAAGTAGATGTGTTAAAATACATTATTTCTCATGATTGAATGTAGTTCTTTAATGTGTTTTGAGTGTAAAAAGGCTGAATGAAATACTAAGTCATGCAAAGATTGCTAGGGGTTAATACGTCACAATCAACTCTGAGATTTGCATTTTTCTTATCTGAAGTGTTGTGCTTTGTTGTTGAAAGACAACCTGCTGTTTGATAGAGCTTAAATGTGTGAGCAATACAGCTGTTTCCCCACTAATCTGGTTATATACTTTGATAGCAGTAAGTGGCAGATGATAGGGGCAGCAGTTTCAACCCAGCACATTATGACTGAGTGACTTGGTTTCAAATGTTGACACAGAGAGTGTAATTTTTGTTTATGATCGTGGGTAGGCTGCAGTTTGCACAAGAAATGCATTTCAACTGCAAATCTGTAGAGGAGCAGAAAACCACACAAAGGAAAAACCTACCTTCCAGCAACAGACAGGTTAAAGGTCAGGAGCTGCAGAACTGTTTTGAATCACTTAGCCTTTGTGAAAATCTAAACTAGTATTTACTCTCCAGGAACTGGGGATCTACTTCTATGAGGCTGCAAGGGGTGATAGAATCATGCCCTGGGAAAACTGAAAGCTCATCTCCTGCTTTTGTGCAGCCCTGCACATCAAATAAAATCAGAGGGATGGAAATTTCTGGATGAGTTTATAGAATCATAGAATGATAGAATGGTAAGGTTGGAAGGGACCTCAAGGATCATCCAGTTCCACCCCCCTGCCATAGGCAGGGACACCTCTCACCAGTACAGGGCACTCAAGGCCTCCTCCAGCCTGGCCTTGAACACCTCCAGGGAGGGAGCAGCCACAACCTCCCTGGGCAACCTGTGCCAGTGTCTCACCACCCTCACTGCAAACAACTTCCTCCTAACATCCACTTTCAATCTCCCCTCTGCCAGTTCAAAACCGATTGCCCCTTGTCCTGGCCTTACCAGACCTTGTCAATAGTCCCTCCCCAGCCTTCCTGGAGCCCCCTTCAGATCCTGGAAGGCTACTCTAAGGTCTCCTGGAAGCCTTCTCTTCTGCAGGCTGCAGAGCCCCAACTCTCTCAGCCTGTCCTCACAGCAGAGCTGCTGCAGCCTTCTCAGCATCTTGGTGGCCTCCTCTAGACCTGCTCTGACACTTCCATGTCCTTCCTGTGCTGGGGGCTCCAGAACTGTACACAGGATTCCAGGTGGGGTCTGAGGAGAGCAGAGCCAAGGGGCACAATCCCCTCCCTTGCCCTGCTGCCCACACTGCTCTTGTTGCAGCCCAGCACACAGTTGCTGTTTGGGCTTTTCATCACCCCAGATCCCCAGATCCTTTTCCTCAGGGTTGCTCTCAGCCATTCCCCACCCAACCTGGAGTTGTGCTTGGAATTGTGGCTACCCAGGTGCAGGACCTTACATTTGGCCTTGTTAAATTTCATGGTCTCTTAAACAATGAGCTCACTCCTTACCAGTTCTGAAGAGGCTGGCCTGAGCTGGCATCAATGATTCCTCTGGGGAGAGATGGCTCATTGCACTAATGAAAAAAAAACAACCAAAAACAAACAGAAAATGCAGGCTGTCTGGAATGTTTGGGACAGGGTGGAGGCTACTGGTTCTGTGGTCCCACTTTTTCAATGTGTTTTCTACAAAAGTCATTTATTTGGTATGAGAAAATTTTAAGTCACATGTGGCAAGATGTTAGTTTAATGTGAATCTAAAGGATCACTTAGACAAACAATGAATGAAGTACTCATTGACTTCTCACATCTTAGTGCTTTCAAGGCTCATACCTTTCCCTCCTGTCTCACACTTCCTTTCCTTAGCAGCAGCATCTCACACATCAGCAATGTGCTGCTTCAGCCTCCCTGCTGCTCAAGAAGCCCAAGCACTATGAGCAGCCAGACACATTGCTCTGCCCTGCAAGGGAGACAGGCACATTTGGAATGTCCCCATCTGGAGTATTGTGTACAGTTTTGGAGCCCCTAGCACAGGAAACAGTGGCAAGGGGCAATGGGTTTGAACTGGCAGAGGGGAGATTGAAAGTGGATGTTAGGAGGAAGTTGTTTGCAGTGAGGGTGGTGAGACACTGGCAGAGGTTGCCCAGGGAGGTTGTGGCTGCTCCCTGCCTAAAGGTGTTGAAGGCCAGGTTGGAGGAGGCCTTGAGTGAGCTGTGCTAGTGGGAGGTGTCCCTGCCTATGGCAGGAGGTTGGAACTGGATGATCCTTGAGGTCCCTTCCAACGTTACCATTCTGTGATTCTATGATATATGAAGGCTATCTGTATGCAGGTTGTAGGACAGGAGAAAACTGTTATTCTATAGCAAGATATGAATCCTGAACTCTAACACCACATATTATTTTTTGCCATGTCAAATGACAAACTTTTATTGCTTGAAGTGCCTCACATTTTCCCTGTGCTGAGATCTACATGGGAATAAAACTTTGCAAATTGCTTTCTTACTATTCTCTAAATGCATTCTGATAAATATTTATAAAGTCTTCTCAGGGCTGAAATATAGATTCTAACTGGGCTTATTCAAGATTTAGTTATTCTTGGGATTAACCCTAAAGTCATATTACCAACCATAAATCAGCAGAGGGAAAAAAAAAGAAAGGAAAAGAAAATAGCAAAGCTGGATTTAGCTAGGAGACAAAAGCTTGATGAAATCAGATCTCTTTCACTATTGCTCATTTAATACATATAGATACAACTGGGTCACCAAGCTGATTTAGCCATGAGGTAGAAGTACCATAGCAACAAACCTCAGCAGATTGAAAGTCAGCATCAGTAGCCTCTGATTAGATCTGCAGCAAGCTGACTCTATTTTTCTCAGTTTTGAATATTCCCCAAGTGATGCTTTTGATTCACTTAGCTTTCATAATCTTGGTGCTTCAGGTGTTTGGGATTTTTAATCTGTGCTTAAATTTCAGTACAGGAATTACTGCTTTTCTTCAAATGTATCCATTTTTTTTCCCATAAAAGATGGTCATTTCTGAACATTTAAAAACACACAATTTGCAAATGGTTTAAGGAAGGGTCTCGTGAAAATGGTTTAAGGAAGGGTCTCGTGAAATTCGGCTTCTGTATGTAGGGTTTTAAAATTTTATTAATTCTTTGGGTTTGGTGGTTTTATTTTTACTTTTTTTTTTTGTTTGTTTGTTTTGGCTGGTTTGCAGTTGTTTGTTTTTTTTTTTTTCCCTTTGTTTTCTTTTCAGCTTAAAAGTGCAATTTCAGGAGATTCCATTTAAATATGCTGTGATGAATCAGTAGATGTTAGTAAACTAATTAGGGTGAGTAAAGAATAGGGAGGCAGCAGCAGGGGAAATTATTGACACAAATGTGAATTTTGGCCTAGGTTTGGTATCAAATAACTTTTCCAGACTTTAAACATGCAGGAAGACATTTAGGTAGGAGGCCATTTCACAGGGTTTCCATTGTGAGTGTGGCAAACTAATTAGTGAAGTTGTTAGACTTTGAGATGCTTCTTTTAGTAATCATTGATATGGGAAAAAATAGATATTAATCCTCCTGGAGCTGGGATGTCATGTGTCATGACATCATTCTTTTAAAAAGAAAGGTTTGGTGTTTTGTGGTTTTGGTTTGATTTGGTTTGGGTTGGGTTTTTTGTTTAGCTTAGAGGTGTAATTTCAAGTGATTCCATTTGAAAATGCTGTGATGAATCAGTAGATGTTAGTAACCTAATTAGGATGAGTAAAGAATAGGGAGGCAGCAACAGGGCAATTTATTGACAAAAATGTGAATTTTGGCCTAGATTTAGTATTAAACAACTTTTCCAGACTTTTAAACATGCAGAAAGACATTTAGGTAGGAGGCCATTTCACAGGGTTTCCATTGTGAGTGTGGCAAACTAATTAGTGAAGTTGTTAGACTTTGAGATGCTTCTTTTAGTAATCATCAGTATGGAAAAAAATAGATATTAATCCTGGAGCTGGGATGTCATGTGCCATGATATAATTCTTTTACAAGGGAAGTTTAGGTTTTGAAATTCCATATTTTTCACTCACTTGCACACAAGAGTATTTTATTGTTTTAACTGAAATGAGAAACATCTGCAGGGTGCAGAAGGTGCTGATGATCTCCGCTGGAAGTGCAAAATTTCCCATTCCCAGTTATCATTTTAAGACATTCGACTTCTTTTGTTGTAGTGCCACCTACTGACTACAACCTGAACTCAAGTTTTTAAAAGTGGCACAAATTAAGTGGTTTTGAAAAGTTCCATAGAATCATAGAGCAGCTTAGGTTGGAAGGGGCCTTAGAGATCATCTACTCCGCCATGGGCAGGGATGCATCTCAAGCAGATTCTCTTACTCAAGGCCTTGTTCAACCTGGCCTTGGATGCCTCCTGTGTGGAGGCTGTNAAGAAGGTCTCCCCTGAGCCTCCTCTTCTCCAGGCTAAACAATCCCAGCTCCCTCAGCCTCTCTTCATAGGGCTTGCTCCAAAAGGTCCATGTCTGTCTTGTACTGAGGACTCTAGACCTTGACACAGTACTCTCTATGTTGTCTGACCAGAGCAGAGGGGATCAGAAGAATCATCTCCCTTGGCACCTCCATTCAGAGTCTCACCAGCCTCACACTGCAGAACCCCTTCCTAAGATCCAGTCTAAACCTATTCTCCCACAACTCAAACCATTCCTTCTTGTCCTATTGCTAGAAACTCTCATGCAAAGTCCTTCTCCAGCCTTCTTGTAGGATCCATTTAGGTATTGGAAGACAGCTTTAAGGTCCCCCTCCAGAATCTTCTCTACTCTAGGCTGAACAACCCAATCTCCCTCAACCTATCCTCATACAGTCTCTCTCCAGACTCTTCTCTCTAGGCTGAACAGCCCCATCTCCCTCAACCTATCCTCATAGCAGAGGTGTTTCAACCCTTGGATTATCTTTGTGGCTCTCCTCTGGACTTGCTCCAGCAGCTCTGTCCCACTTTTATGATAGGGACACCAGGACTTGGTGCAATATTCAAGGTGGGGTTTCATTGATTAAGTGATTTTGATTAGTTGTATTTTAATGAGGTCATTTACTC
The DNA here is from genome assembly GCA_013396675.1 of Eubucco bourcierii. NCBI lineage: Eukaryota > Metazoa > Chordata > Aves > Piciformes > Ramphastidae > Eubucco > Eubucco bourcierii. Next base: position 51,253 of record VWZE01016587.1, on the reverse strand, counting down.
TGCTCTCCTCAGACCCCACCTGCAGTCCTGTGTTACAGTTCTGGAGCCCTTAGCACAGGAAGGACATGGAAGTGTTGGAGCTGGTCCAGAGGAGGCCACAAAGATGCTGAGAGGACTGCAGCAGCTCTGCTGTGAGGACAGGCTGAGAGAGTTGGGGCTCTGCAGCCTGCAGAAGAGAAGGCTTCCAGGAGACCTTGGAGTAGCCTTCCAGGATCTGAAGGGGGCTCCAGGAAGGCTGGGGAGGGACTATTGACAAGGTCTTGTAATGACAGGACAAGGGGCAATGGGTTTGAAGTGTCAGAGGGGAGATTGAAAGTGGATGTTAGAAGGAAGTTGTTTGCAGTGAGGGTGGTGAGACACTGGCACAGGTTGCCCAGGGAGGTTGTGGCTGCTCTCTCTCTGGAGGTGTTCAAGGCCAGATTGGAGGAGGCCTTGAGTGAGCTGTGCTAGTGGGAGGTGTCCCTGCCTATGGCAGGGGGTTGGAACTAGATGATCCTTGAGGTCCCTTCCAACTTTATCATTCTATGATTTACAAAAGATATTTTTGTTGTTGTTTGTTTAGGGTTTTTTCTTTTCAAGTTCAGTCACAGATCTAGAGCTGCTTTCCTCAATCTATTTCCCCTTTCTATCCTTTTGGAGAATGTAGGCTTTCTTCAGCTGATCAGTGCTTTGTGTGGATAGCATCTAATAAATGTGGACTAAAGCTTACTTTCCTGATCATGTCATAACAGCAATTAAGCACAGACATAGATGTACACATAACGTTTGAAAACATCAGACAGAAAACAAGGAAAAAAGGGAGGAAGTAGAAGAAGGCTGTTTACTGTCAGAAATAGTGAGAAACATTTTCTGATCAAGATAAATTAATGCCCCAAGATATCTCACTTAAATTCTTTACAACTTTTCTTCTTGTGCTGCTGGTTTTGTTACCTTCTTGTTTTGCCATCATTACACCTAATGTGAATTCTGATGCAGTGTAATGAAGGAGATGCCTTGGGTTTCCTTTCATAAAAAGCAGCAGGATGAATTGAAATGTTTTATTTGCATTTAAATAGCCACCTACATTTGCCAAAAGAATGATTGACACTGGGTTCTGGATTTATAACCTTTATCCCTCTCAGGAGATGGAGATGTATTTGGATATATAGAGAAGGATAGATGGATATAGAGAAGAGAATTGGAAACATTCATCAATTTCCACATTGCCTGTGAAATGAGAGGTTTTTTTCTTTGGCAGTGCTGTAGTTTTCAGAATAAATCATATTAGCTGTGTATGCATTTTGAAGAAGTGATAATTCTTTAAGAATTTGTGCCATATTTGACCTTGTGGTTTAAATGCCACACAATACAGTAGCTAATATCAAATCAAAGGGCGAATTTGCAGACTTGAGGTTGGTTGCACAAAGGAAAAGCATATTCTAGTGCTCTGGCAGCAGAGAAGTGAGATTAAAGCCTCTGGCCACGTCTTTGCCTCAGAATTATTGTTTTCATCCCTGTTAGTTCACTTTTCTCACCAATAAAATCAGAACACTTCTGAGCTGTTGACAAAGAGTCCAAGACTCAGTGCTGTTGGAAAATATCTGTGATGCTGAAGTGTAGAGGTCCCTGGAGTTATATGATCCTGTGTGTTGCTTCCTTAGCTTGTCAGCTGGGAAGATATTGTCTGGTATCTGCAAAAGACAGATTTATTAAAAAAAAAATAAATCCCAATAGACAATGCAGTTTATATCTCTTCAGCAGGTAATATATTGAGCTGAATGCAGTTTCAGAAAACAATAAAAAATGTACATGTTTTTCTTCTCATCTATTTTGCTTACTATTTGTGGGGGGTGTTGGTTGGTTGGTTGGTTTTGTAGGGTTTTGTTTGTTTGTTTTCATAGAATCACAGAATGATGAGGTTGGAAGGGACCTCAAGGATCATCTAGTTCCAACCCCCTGCCATAGGCAGGGACACCTCCCACTAGCACAGGTCACTCAAGGCCTCCTCCAACCTGGCCTTGAACACCTCCAGGGAGGGAGCAGCCACAACCTCCCTGGGCAACCTGTGCCAGTGT
>VWZE01016587.1:32068-49020 GCA_013396675.1 Eubucco bourcierii | reverse complement strand
TGCACACAGGACTGCAGGTGGGGTCTGAGGAGAGCGAAGTAAATGATCTCATTAAAATACAACATCTACAAACTTGCTGAGGCTGCACTGATTCCTCTGTCCATGGCGCTGACAAAGATGTCAAACAGCACTGGTGCCAGCACTGACCCCAATGGACACCACTTGGCACTGGTCTCTCACTGGACCTTCTTAAGGCATTTGACTCTGTCCCACATGGCATCCTGGGCACCAAACTGGAAAAACATGGACTGGATGTGTGGAGCACTGCTGGGTAAGGAATTGGCTGGATGGTGTCACACAGAGAGTGGTGATCAAGGGCACAATGTCCACCTGGAGACCAGTGCCAAGTGGTGTCCCTCAGGGGTCAGTGCTGGCACCAGTGCTGTTTGACATCTTTGTCAGTGCCATGGACAGAGGAATCCGTGCAGCCTCAGCAAGTGTGCAGCTGGCACCAAGCTGTGTGGCACAGTCGACTTGCTAGAGGGCAGGGATCCATCCAGAGGGACCTGGACAGGCTGCAGAGCTGTGCCCAGGCCAACTTCATGAAATTCAACAAGGCCAAGTGTAAGGTCTCCTTTGGACCTGATATTAATATCAATTGCTTAGTTCTGAAATCTCTGGAGTGCTGGGCATTCAGACTACAGTACAAATGAAAATACAGGTGTGACACAATCAAGAAACTATTAGTCTTTATTACTACAGTAACTAGAAGGTGTAAATCTCTCTCATTCTATTAACTGTCTCTAATACTATTTCTGTTTCTTTTCCAGTTTAACAACAATGCTCAAAACGTCAGTTGCTTTAATCATCTCGTTCAAGCTAATGTGAGGAACAAGAAGAAACTGAAAGAAGCTGTCTATAAAATTTCTGCCAAAGGAATTACAGATTACAAAAAAGGCTTTAGCTATGCTTTTGAACAGCTGCTAAATGTAAGTATGAAAGTTATCTCTCCCTGCTTTAAAGTGAAGAAGGAGAACTCAAACATTCATAGAATAGTAAGGTTGGAAGGGACCTCAAAGATCATCTAGTTCCAACCCCCTGCCATAGGCAGGGACACCTCCCAATAGTACAGCTCACTCAGGGTCTCATCCAACCTGGCCTTGAACACCTCCAGGGAGGTTGTGGAACACAGAATCACCCAACGTGATCTTTGATGCTCCACAACCTCCCTGGGCAACCTGTGCCAGTGTCTCACCACCCTCACTGCAAACAACTTCCTCCTAATATCCAGTCTAAATCTCCCCTCTACCACTTCAAACCCATTGCCCCTTGTCCTGGCCTTACAAGACCTTGCAAATAGTCCCTCCTCAACCTTCCTGTAACCCCCTTCAGATCCTGGAAGGCTACTCTAAGGTCTCCTGGAAGCTTTCTCTTCTCCAGGCTGCAAAGCCCCAACTCTCTCAGCCTGTCCTCACAGCAGAGCTGGTGCAACCCTCTGATCATCTTTGCGGCCTCCTCTGGACCCACTCCAACACTTCCATGTCCTTCCTGTGCTGGGGGCTCCAGAACTGCACACAGGACTCCAGGTGGGGTCTGAGGAGAGCAGAGCCAAGGGGCAGAATCCCCTCCCTCTCCCTGCTGCCCACACTGCTCTTGCTGCAGCCCAGCACTCAGTTGCTGTGTGGGCTGCACTCACACTGCAGCCTCATGTTGAGCTTTTCAGCAACCCATTCACTTCAGTTCATTTCATATATTGTTATATTGCTTCAGCAATTCAGGACCTTATTTTCCCCCTGTAACATAGTAACTAGTGTTTGGGGAAAAAGAAGAAGAAAAAAAAAAGTCTCTGAGATCATCTTTTCTTGATTTAAGTAGCTGATTTTTGGTTTGGTTTACTCTTTCCTTCCTCAAGGGCTGAAGCACCTCTGCTGTGAGAATAAGCTGAGGGAGCTGGGGTTGTTCAGCCTAGAAATGAGAAGACTCCAGGGCAGCCATAGAGCTGTAGTACCTGAAGGGATCCTAAAGAAATGCTGGAGAGGGACTTTTCATAAGGGTCTCTAGCAACAGAACAATGGGCAATGGTTTGAAGCTGATGAAATTGAAACCAATGTATTGATTTTAAAGGTTTTTTCATGTGTTGCCACATGTCAGAAAAATCTTTGGACTTGTTTATTTTAAATTACTGAACAAGTAGTTATTCACTTAATATTGAACTATAACACATAATCTTTAAGGAATAATTATCCATGTTAATGTAGTGACTTTGGTTTGTTTTGTTTCGTTTTAGACTTTGTTTTGTTTTATTTTTTTAATTTATTTTATTGCATTTTATTTTATAGATCTTACTTTGATTTGGTTTGTTGTGTATTTTGCATTTTACATTTGAGTTTTCATTCTGAAAGGGGTAATAAATGAACTACAAGAGATTTATTTTATTTTATATGTCTTATTTTGATTTGGTTTGTTGTATATTTTGCATTTTATATTTGAGTTTTCATTCTGAGAGGGATAATAAATGAAATCCAAGAGATTTATTTTATTTTATAGATCTTATTTTGGTTTGGTTTATTGTATTTTGTATTTTAAATTTCATTTTGAAAGGGGTAATAAATGAAATCCAAGAGATTCATTTTATTTTATATGTCTTATTTTGATTTGGTTTATTGTATTTTGTATTTTAATTTTCATTCTGAAAGGGGTAATAAATGAAATCCAAGAGATTCATTTTATTTTATATGTCTTATTTTGATTTGGTTTATTGTATTTTGTATTTTAATTTTCATTCTGAAAGGGGTAATAAATGAAATCCAAGAGATTCATTTTATTTTATATGTCTTATTTTGATTTGGTTTATTGTATTTTGTATTTTAAATTTCATTCTGAAAGGGATAATAAATGAAATCCAAGAGATTCATTTTATTTTATATGTCTTATTTTGATTTGGTTTATTGTATATTTTGTATTTTATATTTGAGTTTTCATTCTGAAAGGGGTAATAAATGCAATCCAAGAGATTCTGGAGGTATTGCCATTGCTGTGTTAAAGGAGTAAGCCTGCTGATATTAAAGCCATCATATATAACAGCTCTTATTCATCATAACCTGAAATTAAATTAGCTTCTCTTTGTATCTCCTGCAGCACAGTGTCTCCAGAGCTAACTGCAATAAGATTATTATGTTGTTCACTGATGGTGGTGAAGAAAGAGCACAAGAAATTTTCCATAAATATAATGAAGACAAAAAAGTAAGTGATATGTAAAAGATATTACTGCATAAAATACAACAGCAAAAAAAAAAAGGGGGAATATTTAAATACAACAGAAAAAAAAAAGGAATATTTAAATATGGGAAGAAAGCATTCTTGGAAAGGGAATATTCAAATATGGAAAGAAAGCATTTTTGGTAGGTGTAAAAAATACTTTTATGTATTAATATTGAACCTTAAGACACTTAAAGCTTTTTCAATCTGTAACATTTCCTTAAAAAGCCCATAAAATACATTTAATGTTTTCAGTTTGTGACCCATTGGTGTCAAATGGTACAGAGGTAAACCATAAAGCCATAAAGAATGGCTTTTTATTGGTATTTCTCTTCTAATAATGTAATTCCTGCATTATCAAGTGGAAACAGAGCAGTTAAATGATAGGAGGTATCTGTGTGAATAATTTCTGTGTCTTGTTCATCAAGCAAAGGCCAAAACACATCTCAAGGTTAGAATGTGAATAGATTTGTACTGGAACAAGCTCATGTGCTTTTCCCAGTGAGGCTAATTATACATTTGAATGCCTTAGCTAGGAGTGGGATGGCTTTCTATTGATGAAATTTGATCTGTGGCTGAACCAGAATTAAGGGCTTGACATGAGGATCACTGGATGAGTTGTGTTGTTCTGATGAAATTGGATTACTGCTTGTGCTGGGTTTGACTTGGGTTTTTGAATCTAATCAAACTTCTGGTCTGGCTTTTGCATACTTAGAGATGTACAAGTGCATGTGTGTGCGTGTGTGTGAAATAAATGAGCTTTGTAAATTGTCTCCTACTACATTTCAGTGCAAATCATCATACACAGATTAATCCATTTGAAATGAAAGCAGGATTCACAACACAACTAAGAATTTACCTCTTCCACTGCTTGAGGATGTGCCTGTACCTACTTCTTTGTGGGTTTCACAGTTGCCATGGATGCTTATGTATAAAACAGTGACAGTATTTGGTCAGAAATCCTCATGTGTATGAAGTAAAACCCTTCAAAAGGAAAACTAGAAATGCAAACCACAATTTCCATTTGCTTTCTAAAAGAACCATTTTGGATGCCAACACTCTGTGCTGGGTCAGGAACTGGCTGGAGGGCTGAGGCCAGAGAGTGGTGGTGAATGGTGCCACATCCAGCTGGAGGCCTGGCATTAGCAGTGTGCCCCAGGGATCAGTGCAGGGCCCCATCCTCTGGAACATCTTCAGTGATGATCTGGACGAGGGCATCGAGTCAGGCACCAGCAAGTTTGCAGCTGACCCCAAGCTGGGGGCTGATGTTGCTGGGTTGGAGGGCAGAAGGGCTCTGCAGCAGGACCTCGACTGCCTGCACAGATGGGCAGAGTCCAAGGGGATGGAGCTCAACAAATCCAAGTGCCAGGTGCTGCACTTTGGCCACAACAACCCCATGCAGAGCTACAGGCTGGGGTGGGAGTGGCTGGAGAGCAGCCAAACAGAAAGGGATCTGGGGGTGCTGATTGACACCCGCCTGAACATGAGCCAGCAGTGTGCCCAGGTGGCCAAGAAGGCCAATGGCATCCTGGCCTGCATCAGCAAGAGTGTGGCCAGCAGGAGCAGGGAGCTCATTCTCCCCCTGGACTCTGCACTGCTTAGGCCACACCTTGAGTCCTGTGTCCAGTTCTGGGCCCCTCAATTTAAGAAGGACATTGAGGTGCTTGAGTGTGTCCAGAGAAGGGCAACGAGGCTGGGGAGAGGCCTGGAGCACAGCCCTATGGAGAGAGGCTGAGGGAGCTGGGATTGGTTAGCCTGGAGAAGAGGAGGCTCAGGGGAGACCTTCTTGCTGTCTACAGCTACCTGAAGGGTGGTTGTAGCCAGGAGGAGGTTGCTTTCTTCTCTCAGGCAAGCAGCACCAGAACAAGAGGACACAGTCTCAAGCTGTGTCAGGGGAAGTTTAGGCTGGAGGTGAGGAGAAAGTTGTTGCCTGAGAGAGTCATTGCCTGCTGGAATGGGCTGCCCAGGGAGGTGGTGGAGTCACTGTCCCTGGAGGTGTTCAAGGCAGGTTTGGACGTGGCACTTGGTGCCATGGTCTGGTCTTGAGGGCTGTGGTATTGGGTTGGGCTTGATGAGCTTTGAGGTTTCTTCCAACCTTGGTGATACTGTGAGACTGTGATTTGGTTTCTAAAAGAATCATTTGCTTTCTAACAGAACCATTTGCTTTCTAAGAGAACCAGTTGCTTTCTTCTGGCTTTCCATCAGTAACAATCCTTGGGGTGTTGAAAGGAAATTCATGGATGAAAACCTTGTGATGAGATTAAACCAAAACCATTCATTTTTAGATATCATAATGAAAGTCCCCTGACAATCTTTCATAGCATTCTAATATTTGCCAAAATAAGACTGATACAGAATATAGTCTCTTTACTCAGACTGCAGTTGATTGCAGAATGATGACATGTCAGTTCTGCTGCTGTTCCCTCTCTCTGTAATTTAATGGTAATTCAATAAAATGTAATAATTTAACTGACAGACATAACATGAAAAAATTACCTCTTTGTTTTTTTTTTTTTCCTCAAATCATGATCACAGACACAGTGTTACCTTCTTAGTTGCATAGTAGGCTGCTTTCATATATTAACTGATGAGATCTTTATAGTTTATGGATCCAGATTCTGCTGTCTCTATTGTAGGCAATTTCTAATCTATTTCACAAATAGCCCACTGAATGTAAGACTTATTTTATAATTATCATGTGTAGAGAGAATATTCAGTGTAAGATACTAAAAAGTTTCCCATGTTTTACATAATAAAATATGTGTCAGCTGATGCCTTGCCTGCTCTCCCTTGGTTTGGAAAAGTTTGCTTTGTCTGTGGCATATAGTGTAGAAAACATAAATCTTCTATGTCTTATTTCATAGTCACTTTCCACCTTAGGCATAGAATCATAGAAGGATTTGTGTTGGAAGGGACATCTAGTCCAACCCTGCACTGAGAAGGGACATCACCACTAGATCAGGTTGCTCAGAGGCTTGGCAAGCCTCACCTTGAATGTCTCCAGGGACAGCCTCAACCACCTCCCTGGGCAATCTGTTCCTGTGTTCCACCACCGTCATGGTAAAGGACTTGTTGCTAACATCCAACCTAAATCTCCTTTTCTCTAATTTCAAACCATGCCCCCTCATCCTACCATTGCAGGATTTTGGAAACAGCTCCTCTGCTGCCTTCTTATAGGTCCCCTTCAGGTGCTGGAAGACCACTATTGGGTCTCCCTGGGGCCTTCTTTTCTCCAAACAACCCTACTCCCTCAGCCTGGCCTTACAGCCTCCTGATTGTTTTCATGGCACTCCTCTGGACCTGCTCCACCAGGACAAATGTCCTTCCTGTGTTGAGGGCTCCAGAGCTGGACTCAATACTCCAGGTGATATCTCGCCAGAGCAGAGTAGCAGAATCACCCCACTCCATCTGCCAGCCACACTACTTTTGAAGCAGCTCAGGTTCCCAGGATACCATTTATCTTCTGGGCTGTAGGTGCCCATTATTTCTCACATCCATCTTCTCATCCACCAACACCCCCAGGTCCTTTTCTGCAAGGCTGCTCCCAATCCAATCATTTCCCAGCCTGAATTAGTATCCTGGATTGGTAGATTTCCCCCACCTAGACAGGCTGTGTTGTAAACTTTTTAAATTTTTTTTTTTTTAATTCTTGCATAAAAATTAAAGACCATTCATTCATAGAATCATAGAATGGTAAGGTTGGAAGGGACCTCAAAGATCATCTAGTTCCAACCCCCTGCCAGAGGCAGGGACACCTCCCACTAGTACAGCTCACTCAAGGCCTCCTCCAACCTGGCCTTCAACACCTCCAGGAAGGGAACCGCCACAGCCTCCCTGGGCAACCTGTGCCAGTGTATCACCACCCTCACTGCAAACAACTTCCTCCTGACATCCAGTCTAAATCTCCCCTCTGCCAGTTCAAACCCATTGCCCCTTGTCCTGGCATGACAAGACCTTGTCAATAGTCCCTCCCCAGCCTTCCTGTAGCCCCCTTCAGATACTGGAAGACTACTCTAAGGTCTCCTCGAAGCCTTCTCTTCTCCAGGAAGAGGGGAGATTTAGACTGGATGTTAGGAGGAAGTTGTTTGCAGTGAGGGTGGTGAGACACTGGCACAGGTTGCCCAGGGAGGTTGTGGCTGCTCCCTGACTGGAGGTGTTGAAGGCCAGGTTGGAGGAGACCTTGAGTGGCCTGTACTAGTGGGAGGTGTCCCTGCCTATGGCAGGGGGTTGGAACTGGATGATCCTTGAGGTCCCTTCCAACCTTACCATTCTATGATTCTATGATTCTATGATTTATTGTTATTTTATTATTATTGTTGTTGTTATAATAATATTATTATTATAATTATTATCATCATTATCATCATTATTATATCATCCATAGGATAGGTGGTCTTTGTATGCATGCAGTGTTTCCTACAGTCCTGAAATTTCAGATGCAGTATATCAAGAAGTACCATGAGTGAGAGTGCATAGTGACTGCATTAATCAGTAGCTGTGAAGGACATTCTCTGTTACATGGTTCTTTATCAGACTTGGTCTTCAGCCATGCTAGGATGTTTGGCAGGTGCTGACAGCAGACATCATCAGTGCTAGGAACAACCTACCTGCAAGCAGAGGCAAGGTCAGGTTGCCCTGAGCAGTGGTATAAGGCAGTAATGAATTTCCATTATTATGCAGTAGCTATTAATGGTTTTTTTCCAATAAAAAAGGAAAAGGAATGGAACTTGAAGCATTTTCACTGATGAATCTCCCTCTTCTAAGACAGTCTGACCATACTCCTCTGTTGCCATGTCAGTCTTCAAGACATGGCAAGCAAACTTCAACTGGTTAACTTGCATACCCCTTTTTCAAGCTCACTAAATCATTCTCATTTGCAATTTTCATACTCCTGAGAAGATCAGGATGTTGTAGAATTAGATGTGGACTTTGTATAACTGATAAGCCCATAGAGGAAATGTGTTCTACTGAAAATGAGAGTTCCTGATCACTCTTCCCCCCCAACATATTTCTCCCTCTACTATTATAACTCCTTGGCATTTGCAGCTGCTTAATTCCAGTGCATAGCAAGCTGTGCAATCACTGAAGTTATAGGAGTAGATAATGAGGAAGTAAGTATACAAAGGAGAGAGTTGAATCCATTATTTTAGAATACTATAATGCTCCTCTAAGACCTCACCTGAACTACTGTGTCAAGCTCTGAAGCCCTCAACACAGGAAGGACATAGACTTTCAATCTCCCCTCTGACACTTCAAACCCATTGCTCCTTGTCTTGTCAATGCAAGACCTTGTCAGTAGTCCCTCCCCAGCCTTCCTGTAGCTCACTTCAGATCCTGGAAGGCTACTCCAAGGTCTCCTGGAAGCCTTCTCTTCTGCAGGCTGCAGAGCCCCAACTCTCTCAGCCTGTCCTCACAGCAGAGCTGCTGCAGCCCTCTCAGCATCTTTGTGGCCTCCTCTGGACCCGCTCCAACAGTTCCATGTCCTTCTCATCCTTGGCTCATCAAAGATTAAGTATAAACTAGGCAAAGACTTAAAGGCTCATATAATCAGTGGACCATCTATCTAATTCTAATCAGTTTAGCAGAGAGAGATTAGTAGGTATCAGCAGCATATCTATATCTTCCTACATCATTAGAGTGAGCTGCTGTAGCTCCACAAGGTGGCACTGAGGATGTGTTGAACACTGTAACTCAATTAGTAATTTTTTAATTCAGTGAGAGTATTAATTCTGATATTTTTTCTATATATTAGCCACATTAAGTATAAAGATTTCAACCTCTGCACTAGAAAGTACCCTCAATTTCATGCAGATGTGTTTTCATTATGAGAAAACAAACAACAACACACCAAAAAAAGGATTCATTTTTTCTTTTTTGAAACACTGTATTCTCCAAACACATTTTGGGGGTTCATGGCTTCCAGTTTAAAGAGTTAAGAGTGACAATGTGAGTTTCATTATATGTATGTAATTCTCAATTGTTAGTTCTTTTATGGAGTAATTGCTTAGAATATCACCACACATCAGTATCTGAAGGGGGCTACAGGAAGGCTGGGGAGGGACTATTGATAAAGTCTTGTAATGCCAGGACAAGGGACAGTGGGTTTGAACTGGCAGAGGGGAGATTGAAAGTGGATGTTAGGAGGAAGTTGTTTGCAGTGAGGGTGTTGAGACACTGGCACAGGTTGCCCAGGGAGGTTGTGGCTGCTCCGTGCCTGGAGGTGTTGAAGGCCAGGTTGGAGGAGGCCTTGAGTGAGCTGTAGTAGTGGGAGGTGTCCTTGCTTATGGCAGGGGGTTGGAACTGGATGAGATCCCTTCCAACCTTATCATTCTATGATTCTTGGTTCTATTTTTGAAATATTTTAAGACCATAAAATTGTTTTGGGCCCAGTAGAGGTATATATAATAGCAGTAGTGTAGAATCGTGTCCAAAGCAAATGAGAGTTTCCAATAATGTCATAATATATAACAAACTATTTTTTCATTTTATTTTAAGATAGAAGAGGATTAAGATCACATTGTAATGTGAGCTAATTTTTAGAGTGTCATTATTTCTTTCTTTTATTAGACTATAATTACACAGACTATAATTAGACAATGAATTCATAAGTTAGTGTTGCAGCTTGGAGTTTGAGGGTGAATTGAAATGAAAGAAAGATATTAATGACAGGCTGCAACTATACATGGAAAATCTGGGAGGAATAATTTGCTGAGGATAAATGTCTAGAAAAGAAGTTCTTCTCTATTAGTCTTTAAATACAGGCTTCAATTAAAACATTTTCCATTAATATCAAAAGGATTACTTCCTTAGTTAAATGTCTTGATGAATCAAAGCATAGAAGGTCAAATATAGAAACACTTGAGTAGGCTACAAATGCTTGAGAACCACAGAGATGATTCAAGGGCTGGAACACCTCTGCTGTGAGGATAGACTGATGAATCTGGGGTTGTTCAGCCTAGACAAGAGAAGACTGGGGTGACCAGAGGGTTGCCTTCCAATTCTTGAAGGCACAAAACCACAAATCTCCAACTTCTGAACTCTCTGGAGCCTGATATTTAGAGCAGTGAAGTTATGAAGTTGCTCAAACCAAGAAACATGAAGTCAGGCTTCTTGTATGAGCACTGAACTATCATTTTAAAAATAAAAGGCACCACTGCCATAGTCATTTGGAAAAGGGTGAGCCTTGCTCAATCCACCAGAAGACCAGCTTTATTCACATGGGTCAATCAGACAGCTGTATCCATACTAGTGAATTGTCCAAGACCAGGATGCAGGATGGAGGAATCTCCACAACTGTCTATAGTGTTTAATTGTAGACAGACCCAACAGTGTGGCTCTTGGCCTGTAGCTGTCAGCTCTCTTGAACAATGTCTGGTTCAGTTCAGGGGTTAGCGTGAGGCAGGGCCTGTACCCAAAAGATTGTATAATCGTCCCGTTGTGGTAGGCCTAAGCAGGCCAAAATAGGTGTATCCATGTCCTGGCTTGCACAGAGATGCTTTTCTGCTCTCCCTTCTTCTGTTTTGGGGAGAAGCAACCGTGGGAAAGAAGACAAAGAACCTGGAGCCATTGAGACTGAGGACTGTGGCTTGCCCAGACTTGTTTTGCACCCTGTGGTAAACAAGGTACATGCACTCAGCTTGTATATGCCTTGTGCAAGGCTGTGCTCTGCCCAAATTTGGGTAAAGCAAGCCTATGGCTTCACCTGATATGGTCAAGCTTGGCTAACTGCCATTCCGATTGGCTATTCTGTGTCCAAAGGCACGTTAGTCTCGGGCTGTATGGATAAAAGGAGATGAGCAGGGAGCACAAGGTGTGCTCTGCCATTGTATCTGCTCTCTGCCATTGCATCTGTGCTTGCTTATTGCCTTATATCTTGAGCTGGGTGGAACTCCAGCAACCAGGAGCAGGCTGTAAATGCCTCCACACAATCAGCCTGCACAGCCAGAGTGACACTGTGCTGAGACTGCACATGGCATTGCATCCTGCCTGCTCCTGAAAGCCTCCTGCAGAGACAGGAAGCCCTGGAGATACACAGATCATCCAGAGGAGATCAGGACCAGCTCAGAGCTTGTCTGCCTCCTTTCCCCAGCACTCAGAACCCTGGGAAACTCCAAAGCCTCTAATGGCTTTGAGATCACTGACAGCAACCCCTCCACATGCTTTGGGTACTGCCTGATAGTATTTTGTGAGTAAATACTTCAAGCCTCTTGTAATCACTGATTGCCTTCTGCCAGAAGCACAAAGGAGCTTCCTGTGTCCATCCAGTGGCTAAGCAGGATAATGAACCACAAGTGGTATAAGTGGCTGCTAAAATCTTCTCTTCCAGTAAAAATGTTTGCTTCTGCTGGTTACCTTTCACAGTGTTCCAGCTTTGCCTGTTCCCTGTGTCTATAAATTTCCAAACCCTGCATTTTGAACCTTGCAAACAAGTTTTTTGGCAAGATTTAATGTTAATAAACAATTTTCATAGTTATTAACAATCTCTGCCTGGATATCAAAATTAATATTGATTATTAATTTTGCAATCATTTTTAACACATCCCCAATATGGTGATGGGGGCAGGGGATGGAACACACAGGGAGGGAGGCTGGCAACATAATTTAGGCACAGTATTGTGAGCCATGCTGTGCCACTTGTCCTCATGGCCTGAGAAACGAAATGGGTATGTCCTATTTTATTTACTTCATAAAGATACCCTGAGGGATCCCAAAATTTCCCTCTAGCACAGCATTGTGAGTCTTACCCCTGCTGTTAAACATGGAATTTTGTTTCTTTTCTCTATGCTTCCTAAGGAAAACAAAGAAATCACCAGGAAGAAAAAACCCAAAACAATCAGAAACAAACAAATAAAAATCCACCAAAACAAACAAAAGAAAGAAAACTGCTTTGCTTTTACAGTTACATCCCAGGTAGTTAAGGACCTACATCCCTGGACATCCTGAATCTAGCAGTTCAGCGTGACTGATGATGGACTAGAGTTGGGTGAAACTTTGTATTTGGTGTTTCCTATTGGCTAAGCCTAGGTGGTTTTCTAAATAATAGGTGTGGTTTTCAGATCATCCTCTGAGGTTTCATTCTCACTTCAAAGTGCTCATAAATGCTTTTTGGTCTTGGTTAGCTCATAACAAAATCCAAACTCATCTTCAGATTTCTGCCCACAGATGTAAAGACAGTAAGGGAGAAAAAAAAAAAATTCCCAGTTTTAACTGTGGCAGCTTGATGACCACATAACATTTCCCTAACCTACAGCAGAAAATTAACCAAAATGATTAAGTGGTTTAAAGGCTGTACTTACAAGAGATTTAGAAGATGGAGTGCCTAATGGAATACAGAAAAGCACTTTAATGATTTTATTTAGAAAAATAAGCTTGGTGTATTGTCCTTTTATTTCAGAAGTGCACCTATTAAATATAAACCACAAGTGATTTTTCATCATATCTGAAAATCTATAAACACATTAGTGTAGACAATTTCCTGGGTAATGATGGATTTACTGAATTATTTATTCCTCTTTATTACTTCTTTTCTTTGTCCGTGGTAGAATTAGGATTAACTGTGAACAGATATGTGGAACGTGTTCCTTATGAAGAAAGGCTGATGGAGTTGGGTTGCTTTAGCTTGGAGAAGAGGAGCCTGAGGGGTGACCTCTTTCATGTTTAGGGTGAAGGGTAATAATGTGAAGGGTAGTGTCAGGAGGATGGAGCCAGCCTCTGCTCAGTGATGTCCAGTTATAAGACAAAGGGCAATGGGTGCAAGCTGGAGCAGAGGAGATTCCATTTGAACTTAAGGAAAAACTTTTTCACTGAGAGGCTTCCCAGAGAGGTTGTTGAGTCTCCTTTGGAGAAATTCAAAACCCACCTGGACGCATTCCTATGTGACCTACTCTAGGTGATCCTGCTGTGGTAGCAGGGCTGGACTAGATGATCATTCAAGGTCCCTTCCAACTCCTAATATTCTGTGATTCTGTAGCTGTTTAGCTGCTTTATAGAGGCCAGAATAAAATAGTCTAAAAGCTGTCACCGTAAAAATTGTAGCTGCTTTATGTCTTAAGATCACTCAGTCGCTTTATCTACTGATAACAAAAGATGCAGGGCTGCAGTCCTGCTGGCATTCTCATTGCCTACATCTGGCTGAATAGGTCAATCATGTAGCTCTCTTGACAGCTGATAAAGACATATATGTATCTCCAAAACATAGTGAATCTTATCCTAAACAGAGAAATGAAGAGATGTCCACTCTAACTGCAGCAGTGCCAAATTCCAGGCAAATCATTTCTCTGTCCACAACTCTGGCATGTCCACCCCTCCAGACTGCGTGCAGAGTGGTTACAGTTTCTCAGATTCTTAGAGGCCTACACATGCAGTGGTCCAAACAGCAAGTTGATTTTATGCTTAGATACCGCTTTGAATTAACTTCACTCCAGCTGATATTTTTCTTTAATACTCATAGTAGTAAACCTAAAGCAAGAGTCTTAATTGATTTTCATTTTATTCCAATAGCAAAATAAATAAAGATGATAAAACTCACCTTAGATCTGTAGGAAGAGCAGCCTGTCCATCTGAAGCTTTTCATTCTCTCTTCATCACAACTCTTGAGTACCATTGTCCCCTGAAGCAGTCAGAAGTCTGAAGCAGTCAGAATCCTATTCGCCTTGAGTTTAACGAGCTTTGTCTCACAGAGAGACATACAAAATAAGTTAATTATATAATTAGGCAGTTGTATTTTCTTCAGGACAGGACTTTCCCTATATTTTCTATAGCTTTCATTCATGTCTACTACTTCCTCTGATTAAGAGTTGGGATTTTTTCCTTGTCTTTCTTTGATGTCTTTCATAGGATCCTAGGATAAGTCAGGTTTGAAGGGACCTCCAGATGTCTTTGGTCCAATATTAGGAGGAAGATCAAGCCAGGTTGCTCAGGGCTTTCTCTAGTCTGCTTTTTAAAACCTCAAAGGAATTAGACTTTACAACCCTCCTGGGGAGCTTGTTCTACTTATGACTATCCATAATATTACACTTGTTTTGTTTGTTAATAAACATCTTGCTCTACTGTATACTGCAAATTGGTAGTACAAAGAAGAAAAGATTTTGTGTTTTCTCCTCAAGATTACTTTTAGTGAGAAAAGCAGAGAATTAGATACCCATTACATATTCCTGATAAAACTAACACAACTCTGGGCTTGAACTCTTTGTGGTAGAAATTATGACTTTTCTGTTTCTGAAACAGTTTCAGTGCTGTATCTGCAGTGGAGGGGTAATTAATTAATGCGAGATAATATTTCCAAAAATTAATATTGTTTATTGCTATTCACTATTCAGAACTCTCACCACCCCCATCACTAATTTTAATCACAATCAGTTCTTTGCATCAGTCATGGACACTTTATACACAGGCAATAAGAGGCTCTAGCAGTAACCAGTGATGATCTATAACATGAATGGAACTCGATGGAACTGGCAGAGAAGGCTTTGCGGGCAGTGCACCGCTTGCGGTCAATACTCCGCTTGGCCACTAGAGGGACTCAGGGAGCTCCTTTCAGCTTATGGCAGAAGGCAATGGTGAGTTACAAGAGGCCTGAAGGATTGACTCACAAAATATTATCTCCTGACTGGCAGGGCTGGCTACAGCTTCAGACAGTACCCAAAGGCTTTCAGGGGATTCTTGTCATCCGCTGAGACTTCTGGTTCTTCCTGGGCTGCTGGGGAAAGGAGGCAGACAAGCTCTGAGCTGGTCCTGATCTCCTCTGGATGATCTGTGTATCTCCAGGGCTTCCTGTGTTGGCAGGAGGCTTTCAGGAGCAGGCAGGATGCAATGCCATGTGCAGTCTCAGCATGGTGTCACTGGCTGTGCAGGCTGATCACCTGCAGGCATTTAGAGCCTGTTCCTGGTAAACCTTTGGCAGGCAGTTTCCAGGCAGCTCAGGATATAAGGCAGCACAAATACAATGTCGGCGAACATGGATACAATGGCAGAGCACAGGTTGTGCTCCCTGCTCATCTCCTTGTTATCCACAGAACCTGAGAGTTATGTTCCTTTGGACACAGAATAGCCAATCAGAATGGCAGTTAGCCAAGTTTGACCATATTAGGTGAAGTCATAGGCTTGCTTTACCCTTTTTTAGGGCAGAACACAGGCTCTGCACAAGGCATACACAGGCTCCAAAGGGCCAGGGTCCTCAGACTCAGTGGCTCCAGGTTCTTTGTCTTCTTTCCCACGGTTGCTTCTCCCCAAAACAGAAGGAAGAAGAGCAGAAAAAAAATCTCTGGGCCAACCAAGACATGTATAAGCCTATTTTGGCCTGCTTAGTCCTACCACAACAGTATCTGACTGGGCTGGCAGAGCAGGCCTGTCTCTACTTACCCATTCTAAGGGTATGAGTTTTCTAGGTGCACCTACGTATGAAAATCAGGAAGTGTGCTAGCTACTGTTTTGTTTTTCCAATTGTTCCATTGGATTTTATTGATTTTAAAGTTATGTTTCTTTGGGGAAAAAAAAAAAAAAAAAAGGATCTTCTCTTGTGTGGAGGCAAAGTTGCACTTTACCTGAGAAGTGGCCTGGGGAACAGAAGTGTGCATCCACTGATGTGGGTGATGGGTAGAAAGAGCATAGTGAAAGGATCTACCTACCGATAGTGTGTGGAGAACCTACACTGAGATGTATGGAGAGAATGTGGAGACAGTATAGAGAGTATGGAGAACCTGCAGAAAAGCACAAGGGAACAAACAGGCTTCAGTGGTTATGGAAAACAACTTCTTGGGATCAAAGACTACTTGGCAGTTTGCTTCAATTCAGGAATCCACTTAGCTGGTTGAAACCAGACTTAAAAGAAACAACGGGCAAAGGGAGAGGTGCTCATAGTTGTGTCTGATCTAGTTAGTCCAAGTGTTCTCGGTCATAAATTCCCTATTAAAAGTAATTCAGTGTGACTTGTTAAGTTCAAAAGTCTTTTGTCTTCTTTGGAGAGATGTCTGTAAGGAAGAGGTATAGACAGACACATCTCAGTCCTTTGGCTGACTCTGGGTCCTGTCGCAGAAAATATTAGCACAGAGCATGGGGTTTTTTTGCTAAAATTGGCTTGTTTAATTTGACTTGCTGACTCATTTTTCCAGCTGGTCTGTCATTCTACTCAATTCCAGATGAGGCAATAGGAAAAAGAAAACTCTTTTGAATGTCCCACCCTCTTGCCAAAGCAAGTAACAATTAGAAGCTCCTATTTTCATTGCAGTTCTTTATCTCTGTTAATTATCCGAGGAACAGTAAATCAGATGTATTGTCCTCTGCTTGTTGTCAATAATTTAAATTCTAAATTCTTTGCACATTAGTTGCAGATTTAACATGCTGCTGCTTTCCCCTAAATTACATAGCATTTCACAACTTGAATCCAATGCAGTGTTTCATTTTTGCATTTGAGATCAAATGCTAGACAGTCCAGTCTAATTGGCTCGTGTTTTGTACACACATAAGCAAACCCACATGGCTCTGTCTGAAGTTAATTGGTTACTTCTAACCCAAAAGAGACATCAGGTCACTCAGCTATCTAACTAGTCACTTTCAGTGGGTTGTTCTTTTTCTAATTGCACCATGAGTTTTTTGAGATGATGGCATTCTGAATCAGATGTTTAGTGGACACTAGACTGAGAACAGTGGTGAGATCAAACAACCCATGAGAATGGTAGATAAGGACATTGTGAGTTGAGAGACACTGATAGAAAATGGCATTGTGAAGAGAAGCGTGGCCAGCAGGGCAAGGGAGG
>VWZE01016587.1:0-10988 GCA_013396675.1 Eubucco bourcierii | reverse complement strand
CCCTTGCCCTGCTGCCCACACTGCTCTTACTGCAGCCCAGCACTCAGTTTCTGTCTGGGCTGCACAGAATGGTAAAGTTTATCCTAATGTATTCAATTGTTTAAAAAGAAACATTTACTTCAGTGCTTATTTTTTTCAAAAATTCAAGGCCCCTCCTGTTGAGATTAAAAACACATGTAAGTTTAGCATGGAGTGCCTGCAGAGTCAGAATTGCCTGGCTCTGCCTGTAGGTGTGACTCAAAACACATTTAGTCAGTGGTACTGTGACTCAGATGTACAAAGGCAGGGTTGTTTTGTTGTTAGAGTTACCTGAAAAGTCTTCGTATTACTGAGTTTTTTTCTTTTCATATTTTAACTGCAAAATGGTACAAAAAGGGGTAAGACCTTTTATCAAATTTAATTGATATAGAAAAACTGTTGCATAGCCCTGACTAATGAATTTAAACAGGAATCTGCTAGGTCATGTTTATCTGGCTTTATTTAATTTGCACTTCTTTAATATTCAGAAGAAAAGACGTGGCTGATTCTTCTGCATAATGTCTTTGGAACATGTTTAAGAAAAGGAATTGAAGCTCAACTCATTGTTTTAGCAAACTAATCAATAGAATTCCAACAGATGTATACTTGATTTAAAACTATTTTGCAAGAAAAGGTCCTGCTTGTGGGTACCCCACAGAATGATTTATCTTCTCATCACTATCTCTTTGTAGAGATATATTGATAAAGGAAACAGAACATACACCTGGACTGCTGTGAATGGCACAGACTACAGGTAACTGGTCTCTGTTTTCTGACTTTGAATAGTTTGGGTTGGAAGTGAGTTCCAAAGGTCAACAAGTCAAAGCACCTTGCACTAAGCAGGGACATCCTCCACTAGATTAGGTTGCTCAGATCCTTGGCAAGCCTCACCTTGAATATTTCCAGGGATGGGACCTCAGCTACCTCCCTGGGCAACCTGTTCCAGTGTTCCAGCACTCTCATAACAAAGAACTTGTTCCTAACATCCAATCTAAATCTCCTCTTAATTTCAAACCATTGCCCCGTTGCAGGCCTTTGGAAACAGTCCCTCTGCAGCCTTCGTGTAGGCTCCCTTCAGGTACTGCAAGGTTGCTGTTAGGTCTCCCCAGAGCCTTTTCCTCACCGGGCTGAACAGCCACAGCTCCCATAGCCTGTTCTTGTAGGAGAGGTGTTCCAACCCCCTGATCATTTCCATGGCCCTCCTCTGGACCCACCTTTAAAGTAGTGACTTGACATATCTGTTCAATTTTAAAAATCTTTTTAGCATTACATTTTCTATACTAAGTCCAAACCATATCATCTTGTGTCCATGCCTACAGGATTTTCTAGGTTCCTTTACAGATTTAGAGCTCAGAATTTTCTGTTCTATGCAGGGACTAGAACCTCAATCTTTCATCCATCTGTTAAGATTTATCACAAATGTATTTCTGCATTCAGGAAAACACATTTCCTTTTATGATTGGCACTCTGTTTTCCTGCATTGTAGGATACTTTGACCTTTCAGTGTACACTTTCCTCATTTTTTGATTTGCTTTGTCTCTGTGGTCTTGTTTTAAAGTGCATGTGAAAAAGGAAGATGCTCTGTAGCTACATAAAAATGTGACATGTTTTGCAAATGTATCTTAGTTATCATCACTACTTACCTCATGACTTTGCCTACCTTCATGCCAGTTCTTAGGGGCAAGAATCATGCTACCAATTATCTCTGAAATCCATATCTACTTTTTACATGGTTTAACTATTTAGCACCAATGCTACTTTGCATGTAAAAATTATCTGTTGAATGGCAGCAGGAACAAATGAACTAAAGGCAAATCCCACCTTGAATGCAACTTTGGTGTGTATATTAATACAACCTCATGTAAGCACAGAGCTTTGTAATATTAGAAAGAATGTAGAAACTTGGCATTATGCAAAACAAATCAAGGCACAGAAAAGTTAAACTACTGGGATTCAAGACAAGATGGAGAAATATTGAGTCCATTTTTTACCAAGACAATACATTTGTTGTAGTGAATTACACTAGTCCTCAGCCAAGCTGGTTCACATTTTCCATTTTCTGTTGCACTCTGCACAGATGGACAGCCAGTGAGTGTGCAAACACAGAGAATGGTAAGGCTGGAAGGGACCTCAAGGATCATCTAGTTCCAACCCCCTGCCATAGGCATGAATTTGTATGCACAACTACAAAAATAACTTTTAACAACAACGAGAATGTAGGATCTTTCATTCAGCATCCCATTTGTTCTGTTGAACTGCCTCTGTCTTTATCCTCTGTGAGAAAAGAAACTTTTTTATCAGACTGCACCATTGAGCAATCAGTAAAAATAAAAAATTGCACTTGATTTATTTAACTCCTTGATTCTTGCTGAGCTCCCTGGCATGAGAGACAACAATAAATCCATGGATTCACGTTACAGAAAACCTATTAAACATAAAATTGTAAATTTTAATCAGCAGTTTCTGCTAGCAGTAGCTCTTAATGACAGGTAAACTTCTACTGATTTCCCTAGAGGAGAATTGCTGAATATTCAGCGATAGCCTTCTACCAATCTCACTCACATTCTCTTTAAATGCCAAATGCATCATTAAAGATCATCTCATTTATGGCTCAATTGTTCAACTTTTTTAATGTTAATTTCTACAGATACCCATTAGAAACCTTTGCAGTTATATTGTGATGAAATCCAAGTGCAAAAACTGAGAATGTGATGTGGGAGATGATGATGCCATTTTAATGATTACTCAGACCTCCTGTTTTTAACATACTTTTCTAGAAGTGAGCCCTTCTACACATTTGTTGAACTTCTTTGCAAAGCCCTATGTATTTTTAACAATAGCAAGCATAATCTCAAAGAAAATGTTTTGTGACCCTGTAAATATTACAACCAAAAGACCCGAAGAAAGTATTTGCACCTCAAATGTGATGTGAATTCAAGTTTGCCAGGTACCCTTCCTAATGAACACCTCTAGTTTTGTTAGTAAAAGGAGAGTCTGACGTTATAAGATCACTGCTTAAGGCAATCATTGATCACTTTTAAGTGTGTTACGCTGGGATGCTATGTGAGTAAGAGAAATAAAGAAGTCATGTATTTTATAGAATCACAGAATCATAAGATTGGAAGGGACCTCAAAGATCTTCTAGTACCCTATGGCAGGGACACCTCCCACTAGTACAGGTCACTCAAGGCCTCGTCCAAACTGGCCTTGAACTGATTATGATTATTATAATAATCATCATTATCATCATTATCATTATCACAGAATCAAAGAATCATAGAATGGTAAGGTTCGAAGGGACCTCAAGGATCATCCAGTTCCAACCCCCTGCCATAGGCAGGGACACCTCCCACTAGCACAGGGCACTCAAGGCCTCATCCAACCTGGCCTTGAACACCTCCAGGGAGGGAGCAGCCACAACCTCCCTGGGCAACCTGTGCCAGTGTCTCACCACCCTCAATGCAAACAACTTCCTCCTAACATCCACTTTCAATCTCCCCTCTGCCAGTTCAAACCCATTGCCCCTTGTCCTGGCATTGCAACACCTTTGCAATAGTCCCTCCTCAGCCTTCCTGTAGGCCTCCTTCAGATCCTGGGAGGCTACTCTAAGGTCTCCTGGAAGCCTTCTCTTCTCCAGGCTGCAGAACCCCAACTCTCTCAGCCTCTCCTCACAGCAGAGCTGCTGCAGCCCTCTCAGCATCTTTGTGTCTTCCTCTGGACCCACTCCAACACTTCCATGTCCTTCCTATGCTGAGGAAGTATCATTATCATCATCACCACCATGATTGTCATTATTATTATTACTATTGTTATTATTGTTGTTATTATTTTTTAATTTTTACAATTATTCAAAAAAATCCTTACTTCTCCATTAAAAATTGTATTTATGCTTAAAAGTTTAAATAAGAATGAATGTGGAGAACTTCAGGACCAGCACAAAGCTACTTATGAAAGTAGGTTTTAGAGAGCGTGAGGCTGGTATGTCAATATGTAACTGTTTTGCCCCATGATGTTCCAACTTCCAAACCCATTAATTGCTTTCAAAACACATAGTAGCTGAAATTGGAAAACTGCTCCAAATAGCCTAATTGCTTTGTTTGTCTGATTTCTGTTGCAGTTTGGCATTGGTGTTGCCATCATACAGCTTTTATTACATTAAAGCCAAAATCGATGAACCCATAACACAAGCCAGATGTGAGTACTGTGAAGGTTCTGTGGGTTTGTCCTGTGTTGGCAAATCTCAGGATTACTTATTTAACAAAAAGAAAAAAAAAAACAAACAACAAAACCAAACAAAAAACCCCCAAGTGTTTAAAATTCATAAATTGTGTGGAATTCCCTGATGTTATCATGATGTACCCAAAATCTACAGCAATGATTCCAACCCATTGTAACATCCAAGGTACAAGAAATATTCTATAAAGATAGAATATGTACAGGTACCCCACTTCCACTGATGATCCCTTCCCCCTTGGTCTGTGCCTGTAGAATCATTGCTTTGTGTATCCTCTGTTGCTGTCATTTTAAGGGTCTGGATACTATTTTTTTTTTCCATTCTGTTAGCTGAATGCTGAATAGTAAAGCATTTAGGGGGTAATTTTTACAGTAGCTATAGTGTAATATTTAGCAAATTACCTCTGCTGCCCATAGAGATAGATGAACCTGAGAACACTGCTTAGCTTAGCTTGTAGCTAGATTTTTGGTTTGCAGTTTACAAATAGCTTTAGAGGATGTTTGTAATGTGTTTTTGGATTAGACTAATGTCAAGCCATTTACAGATTCTGGAGAGATCAGTGGAAATGATACTTGTGAGTATCCAAATGCTTTTTATTTATGAGATGTGGCTTAACTTCAATCTAGATTGTAGAAAATAGAATCCATCACATCCTTTTACCTTTATCCAAGTATTACAATAAACCTGAATATGAAGTTAAATAGAAAGTTAGAAAACCACTCTGAACCTTTATGACAGACACAGTTACTATTTCTTTAGCCAAAAATCTGGTTAGCACTAGATCACTCTACCATCATCTTCCTCATATGAAGTAGATAATAATCAGTGATTTATTTCTTAAATTTGTCAACCAGTAAGTAGTTTAAAATTAAGTTTTAATGAGTGAATATGATTCTCTTGACTGGTGAGATCTTATATCAATACAACCTGCAAAACAGACCCTTGAAATAGCCACAGTATATAGAAGGTACTTGAGAATGAATTGAGAAAGACATGTTCTTCAGTCTTCAGAGATGTTTGTCAGACTACAGCTGTATGTAAATTGAACCTTTGATCTATCTATGCACAATATTTTTATTCAAGGGGCTGTTTGAATAAAATATTGGTTTGTGACCCCTTTGCTTTACCCTGTTTTTTTCTGTTTCCCTGCTTTCTCTTTCTGATGGATAGTGGCAATGAAAAAGGGCAAGTATATTCTTGTTGCTCAATTTCCTTCTGTTTACTGCAGTTGATACTTTTCACTTACATTTCTATTCCTACTGGATATTCTCCTCTGTATATCTCATCTTGGGATTTTTCCCATGTTCATTGGGTACCATAGCAATAGAAAGGAAGAATAAAAGAAAAAAAAAATTGCAAAATATTTTTCTGTTTTCATGCACATTTCAGTGTGTTGCTAATCTCTAATCCTTTGTCTGGTCCTATCAATGTTCAGTGATACCAGCTTTTAAAGCCATTATTTTTAGTATCAGTGTAAGTTATGCTTATCTGGATGAGGTTATTAAACTTTATTCCAGAAAATACTAGAAGCATTTTCTTTCATGTTCTAACAACTTGGTGTCCAAAAGTATTTCTTTGTGTCAGATTAGAATTCTCATGAAAACGTCTAATGGAATATCTCCTCTAAGCTTTAAAATACATTATAGAATCATAGAATGATAGAATGGTAATGTTGGAAGGGACCTCAAGCATCATCTAGTTCCAACCCCCTGCCATAGGCAGGGACACCTCCCACTAGCACAGCTCACTCAAGGCCTCCTCCAACCTGGTCTTGAACACCTCCAGGGAGGGAGCAGCCACAACCTCCCTGGGCAACCTGTGCCAGTGTCTCACCACCCTCACTGTAAAGAACTTCCTCCTAACATCCAGTCTAAATCTCCCCTCTGCCACTTCAAACCCATTGCCCCTTGTCCTGTCATTCCAAGACCTTGTCAATAGTCCCTCCCCAGCCTTCCTGGAGCCCCCTTCAGATCCTGGAAGGCTACTTTAAGGTCTCCTGGAAGCCTTCTCTTCTCCAGGCTACAGAGCCCCAACTCTCTCAGCCTGTCCTCACAGGAGAGCTGCTGCAGCCCTCTGATCACCTTCGTGGCCCTAATTGCTAAGTATATGTTTTATATAATCAGTAATTTCTGAGAAGTGTACAGTATATTAGTAGAAAAGTGTCTCAGGCTAAACATTTCTTTCTAAATTCATGGATGCTTGCAAAAGCTAGTCAAAATAGTCTGAGAAGAAAAATGATGGTAAAAAGCTCAGTTTGCTTACTTGGTGTTTACTCTTCACCTTTGTAGATTCAGAGACTCTGAAGTTTGATCATTTTGATGAAGCTGGCTATACATTTCTAGCACCCAGGTTGGTGAATTTCCCATTAATAAGTTTTATCTCATCAATCAATAGGCATTTGATAAGATTAATGACATTTGCAAGACACTGACTCGGCCAATAACATTTCATGTTGTTAAAATGAATATTAAGTAAATTAGAAGATCAGTCTTCTTGCTCGAGTGTAAATAGCATATTTAGGTTCAGATTGCTGTTTATATTAATCAAGGAGAACTCCAAAATCTGATATTGATGTTTCCATGAAAAATCTTCTTGTGATTGTGACCCTTAGGATTTTGCAGCTTTGTACCTTAGGTTCTCATTCGTAACATAGATACCATACTGCTGGCCTCAAGACATCTTCTAACCTCAAGACAAAGTGCTTCAAAGCTCTCTCTCTCTTAAGGATAAATTAATTTTTGATTCACTGAACATAAAAAATAATGGAGTAATTGAAAACTGATCAAATAAGATCATAACTTTTTTTTAATGTGAAATTGTGTAGTCGTTGTTGTAGTCATTGTATGCTTGCAAGAGCAACACAGTGTGTTAAAGAGTTCTTTAACATTAAGTTCCTTTAAGAGACAGTCCCTAAGAAAGGAAATACTATGCTATCACAATCAGTTAAGGATTGTTGTATTTCTTATTGATTTTATAAATTACTGTCATTTCTTATTTATTTTATAAGTTACTATATCCTTTTACATTTTCATTAATGGCTTCATTTCAATTAATAGATTGATTCATATGCAAAACAGATTCCTGCCTTTGAATGTATTCTCATCTCAATGATTTAATGGAACTTTTCTGAAGGACCAAAGTTATTGGTAATCAGTTGTGCCAGTTAGCAGCTACCAGCAAGCCCCTAGCTGTTGGCTTGATCTACATGAACAAAGCCTGTTTGATAAAGAGCAGCTCTGTTTAAATGTGAATGTTGGCACAGCAAAGCAAATTCTGCCTCTGGTCATTGAGGATCATGGTAAAGTAAATGGTGATATCTGATTCATATGAAATACTTGAACAGACTTCTTTTGTTCAGAAAATTAATTTAATATAAAAAGGGCTTCCTGTTTCAGTACTGTATCCTCTCTGCTTTTTAACTAAAGTTATTTTATGCCGCTTACCATCTAATATTTGCCTTCCAAATGCCCAGTGACTTTTATTGTGCTTGCTTGCACTCAATGACTCAATTTAATTACATTATGTGAAGGACAGCAGTGTAATGTTTATCTGCTTTGCATATGTCACAGTCTCACAGTATCACCAAGGTTGGAAGAGACCTCAAAGCTCATCCAGTCCAACCCATTACCACAGACCTCCAGACCAGACCATGGCACCAAGTGCCACGTCCAAACCTGCCTTGAACACCTCCAGGGACGGTGACTCCACCACCTCCCTGGGCAGCCCATTCCAGCAGTCAATGACTCTCTCAGGCAACAACTTTCTCCTCACCTCCAGCCTAAACTTCCCCTGGCACAGCTTGAGACTGTGTCCTCTTGTTCTGGTGCTGCTTGCCTGAGAGAAGAAAGCAACCTCCCCCTGGCTACAACCACCCTTCAGGTAGTTGTGGACAGCAAGAAGGTTCCCCCTGAGCCTTCTCTTCTCCAAGCTAACCAATCCCAGCTCCCTCAGCCTCTCTCCATAGGGCTGTGCTCAAGGCCTCGTTGCCCTTCTCTGGACACACTCAAGCACCTCAATGTCCTTCTTAAATGGAGGGGCCCAGAACTGGACACAGGACTCAAGGTGTGGCCTAAGCAGTGCAGAGTCCAGGGGGATAATAACTTCCCTGCTCCTACTGGCCACACTATTGCTGATGTAGGCCAGGATGCCTGTCAAAACAAAAAGTGTTTATATGCTCATGTGGTGTGTACCCTGTTAAAATGGCCTTTAAGACTTTCCAGAGTATAGGACCTGAAATAAATCCAGTCTTAGGTGAGCATGAAGTGACTATGTTTTAATCAGCAGTCTATGTCCTTTCCATTACAATTTAAGCCAGAAGCAATCTAAATTTACTGAGCATTTTCTTATTTTACAGGCTCTATGATCTCCTAATTTTAAGGCCTGCACTATTTCTGAGTGATTTTTTCTGGGCATCTGTGCCATGTAGGAATTTTCCTATAGGATATAGGCATACACTTGAAACTTTTATTTCCTGTAGATGCCTGAAATATTCAATGTAGTCAACATTCAATTCTGACCATGGTAGTCAGCTTGTCTAGTAGTGCCAGGTACATCATTGTAACAAGACAGTTCTGCCTGGACTTTAAAACTGCTGAGCAGTATTTATGTGCTTCAGTAAAAAAAAAAAAGACAGAAATCTGAGAAAACTGCTGTTTTGTTGTTTGGTTTTTTCCAGAGAATACTGTAATGATGTAAAAAAATCAGAAAACAACACTGAATTTCTATTAAATTTCAATGAATTTATTGACAGAAACACTCCAAGCAGTCCATCATGTAAGTATTCTTCTCAATGTATCCTTTTTATTTCCTTTGAAAAGTACTTATTTATAAGAACTAGTCAGAATCACAACTAGTTCAAATCATGTACTTTTGGATTTTATCTGAATTAATTTGCAGTAAAAATCACATCTGGTGTTGGAATTATATAGCCAAGGTAGAGATTTTAAAATTGGTTTTCATTTTTTTTGGAGGGCATTATGCGTCCAGCATTCTGTAAAGTCATAGAATGGTAAGGTTGGAAGGGACCTCAAGGATCATCCAGTTCCAACCCCCTGCCATAGGCAAGGACACCTCCCACTAGCACAGCTCACTCAAGGCCTCCTCCAGCCTGGCCTTGAACACCTCCAGGGAGGGAGCAGCCACAACCTCCCTGGGCAACCTGTGCCAGTGTCTCACCACCCTCACTGCAAACAACTTCCTCCTAACATCCACTTTCAATCTCCCCTCTGCCACTTCAAACCCATTGCCTCTTGTCCTGGCATTGCAAGCCCTTGTCAATAGTCCCTCCCCAGCCTTCCTGTAGCCTCCTTCAGATCCTGGAAGGCTACTAGACTAGGTGACCTTTAGACTTCCTTTCCAAGCCAAAGCATTCTATGATTGGATGATAGCTTTTTTTTAGGATACAGTGAAGGGAAGGTTTAAAAGAAGTCAACAGTATGAGAGCAATCTAGTTAAAGGTAACTACTTGATGTAATTTGAAGTTAGACAGCATGCCCAATAAAAATATTGCAATTTTGTGGCTGTAGCCATCTTAAATTGGAATTTAACTTTAGTTGTTTATTGCAACTCCATGTCATATGATTTCAGCTAAATGTCTAAAATTCTTTTGATAGGTAATACTGATATGGTCATTAGACTTTTGCTGGATGCAGGATTTACAAGTGAACTTGCCCAAAATTATTGGAGTAAACTGTCTCTGTAAGTATTCTTTTTGTTGGCTCTGGTTTAGTTTCGATGCATTCCGAAGTTTGGCAATAAAATACTGTGTATATGTTCAGCTATACAATTAATATTTACACAGGACAGAGATTTAATTCATAATTTTGCATCTCTTGCCATAGGAGTTTGTGAGAATTGCAGCCAGCTTTCACTTCAGATCTTACTTTTTGTTTACAGTGATGGTGTTGTTGCACAATTCGTTGTTACAGATGGTGGAATTACTAGAGTATACCCAAAAAGGTAAGAGCATAATTTGGTCATTTTGAAACTTGAGTGTTGAATTAATGGATTTAGCTAATGAGAACCAACTTGCCTTCCAGGCTAATTGTTCCTGATAATGTGAAATGAATGGAATGTCTTCACAGAATCAACTAGGGTTGGAAGGGACCACAAGGTCTAGTTCAAATCCCCCTGCCATGGGCAGGGACACCCTACCCTAGATCAGGCTGCCCAGAGCCTCATCCAGCCTGGCCTTAAACACCTCCAAAATGGGGCCTCAACCACCTCCCTGAGCAACCCATTCCAGGGTCTCACCACTCTCATGGTGAAGAACTTCCTCTTCACAGCCAGTCTAAGTCTCCCCATCTCCAGCTTTGCTCCATTCCTCCTTTCACTACCTGATAGCCTAAAAAGTCCCTCCCTAGCTTTTTTGTAGGCCCCCTTCAGACACTGGAAGGTCACAATAAGGTCACCTTGAAGCCTTCTCCTCTCCAGACTGAATAGCTTCAACTCCCTCAGTCTGTCCTCATAGGAGAGGTGCTCCAGCCCTCTGAGCATCCTTGTGGCCCTTCTCTGGACACACTCCAGCATGTCCACATCCNGCTGCAAGTGCACACTGCTGGCTCATGTTGAGCTTCTTGTCCAGCAGCACCCCCAAGTTCCTCTCCTCAGGGCTGCTCTCCAGCCAGGCACTGCCCAGCCTGGATTTGTGCTTGGGATTGCCTTGACCCAGCTGCAGGACCTTGCACTTGGTCTCATTGTACCTCATGAGGTTGGCTTGTGCCCACCTCTGCAGCCT
>VWZE01016585.1:238682-271505 GCA_013396675.1 Eubucco bourcierii | reverse complement strand
AAGGTGAATTTGGAGGATCGGTCAGGGTGGTTAGAAGGAAAGTGGTTAGTGAGGTTATTCAGCAGAGAGGAAAGGACACACTGGCTCCCAGAGAGAGACCAAGCAAGCCTATGAGTGAAGTAGACATCACCATTGTTTTCTTTTCACAGCCTCTAATATAATTTTCTCTATTAAAATATTCCAATTAGCCTCAAACCAGCACATCATCCATCAGCACTCCCAAGTCCTCTTCCACAGGGCTATTTTCTATCAACTCCATGAAGGAGCTTTCTCACAATAGCCAAATAATAGGGGTGACAACTCCAATCAAGAGAAGCGTCACAGCACAGTGGGGTGGTGCCTGATTTTTGCATACCAGGAGGAGGAAGTGGAGTTGGTAGACCAGTTCCTCACACCAAATCCTCCCAATCAGCTCAGGCAGTCTGTGCCACCTCTGAGCTCTTCGTGCTCAAAGGTTATTTGCAAGCCTTTTCAATGCAGAGGTGAATCACTTGGTGCTTGTGGCATTAAACACAAGTCAAAGCAAATAGCAAAGCAAGAGCAAACTTATCCTGCAGCATCAAAGATGAACATCTTTAATGTGAGAGCTTGCAGAGAAATCTTTCCCATCCCTGTGGATGTTCAGCAGCTCTCCTCCTTCCTCGACCAGACCCTTAATGGAAGGCAATGTCGAATTCTCTCAGTTCTGGGTTTGTGTTTTGGAGATATGGTGACAGAGGACAGAGGTGGTGCCAGGATCCTCACTACAAGGAGGACAATGAGGGGCTGGAGTATGTCTAGAGAAAGGCAACAGATTTGGAGAGATGTAGAGCACAAGTCTTATGAGAAGCAACTGAGGGAAGTGGTGGTGGTTAGCTCTGAGAAAAGGAGGCTGAGGGAAGACCTTCTTGATGTCTATGACTACCTAAAAGGAGGTTGGAGCCAGATGGGAGTTGGTCTCTTCTCCCAAGAAGCAAGTATTAGGACAAGAGCAATTGCCCTCAAGTTGCACCAGGGGAGGTGTAGGTTGGACATGAGAAACAGTTTCTTCCCTGAAAGGGTTGTCAAGGCTGCCCAGGGCAGTGGTGGAGTCCCCATCCCTGAAGGGGTTTTAAAACCATGTAAATGTGGTGCTGAGGGATGTGGTTTAGTAGTGACTTGGCTGTGCTGAGTTAATGGTTGGACTCAGTGATCCTAAAGGTCTTTTATAATCAAAGCAATTCTTTGATTCTCTGATGCATTTGCTGTGGGAGCAGATGATGCTCTGGACCAGAGGCAGGGAGGGTGCTGGGAGGTGGCTGTGCTGGATTGGGCAAGACAGCAGCAGCCTGGGGCAATGGTGGCAGCTTCCTCTGCCAAGAACACAGTTGCTTTCACACAGTTGTACACCTCAGGGTGTTTCTGGGGTTGAAAGCAGAAGCTTTTGCATTCACCAGCATTTGTTTTCTGCTTTTTTTTTTTTTTTTAAATTTACTTTGGGCTAACGAGCCCTGAGTTAGGAAACCATGCAGGGAAAATCCTTTCCAAAGAGTGCAAGCACCAATTTAAATCCACAAAGAGCTGCAGCGGGCTATAGAAAGATTTATTAATCAAAACATTTACAAAATATTGACTGTGCAAAATATGCTGTTAGGCCTGAGAGATCATCTGCAAAGTAAAGCTTGAATTAATCACTTCTTCTCAGGCATTAATCTTTGCAGAATGGGGAAAAA
This sequence comes from Eubucco bourcierii, assembly GCA_013396675.1. Taxonomy (NCBI): domain Eukaryota; kingdom Metazoa; phylum Chordata; class Aves; order Piciformes; family Ramphastidae; genus Eubucco; species Eubucco bourcierii. The sequence goes on along the minus strand of VWZE01016585.1, from coordinate 269,814 downwards.
AAAAATAAAATATGTAGGAGATATTTGTGGATTTTTTTTTTTTTAATTTTTTTTTTAACTGTGTTTTTGGTAATTTCATTCTCTAATTTAAAATTATTTCCACCCAACAGTTGTCATCTCAGAGGGGAGAAACAAAAACTCAGGGTATGCAGCCAAAGTGTGGCTGACAGAACAAATGTTGTTTTGGAGAGGGACTGGCTGCCGCCTCCTCCTGACCCCCCCTGAGGGGACCAGCCTGATGCATGAAGCTCCCACAGGGCCAAGCACAACTGCAGAATAACACTGAGAGCGTTTTGCTGCCTCTTTTTTTGGCTTAAAAAGCTCTTGGGAATGCAAATCTGGGAAAATCTGGTTAGGAGGATTTGGCAGTGCCTGTTCCCTGCAAAAATAGAGATGTATCACACACATAAAATGTGTTAGTGATGGGGGGGAAAAAAAAAACCAAAAAACTTCTAGATTTTAATATTCAACCAAAGAAACCTTCACATTTTTCTTTCTAGTGAGGGTGGTGACACACTGGAACAGGTTACTCAGGGAAGTTATGGATGGCCCCTTCTTGGAAGTGTTGAAGGCCAGGCTGGACAGGACCCTGAGTTTAGTGGAATCATAGAATCATAGAATGCTAAGGTTGGAAGGGACCTCAAGGATCAGCCAGTTCCAACCCCTGCCATAGGCAGGGACACCTCTCACTAGTACAGGTCACTCAAGACCTCCTCCAACCTGGCCTTGAACACCTCCAGGGAGGGAGCAGCCACAACCTCCCTGGGCAACCTGTGCCAGTGTCTCACCACCCTCACTGTAAAGAACTTCCTCCTAACATCCAGTCTAAATCTCCCCTCTGCCAATTCAAACTCATTGCCCCTTGTCCTGTCATTACAAGACCTTGTCAATAGTCCCTCCCCAGCCTTCCTGTGGTCCCCTCCAGATATTGGAAGGCTTCTCTAAGGTCTCCTGGAAGCCTTCTCTTCTCCAGGCTGCAGAGCCCCAACTCTCTCAGCCTGTCCTCAGAGCAGAGCTGCTGCAACTCTCTGAGCATCTTCATGGCCCTTAAAAGGGACCAGGGAAGGTCTCCCAGCCCATGGCAGGAGAGCTAGAACTAACTCTTTGAAGAAGTAGATCTTTAAGGTCACTTCCAACCCAAACCATTCTATGATTCTATGATTTTTGGTTTTACTTTTTCTTCTTTTTTGCATTTGAAAAGTCTCTCTTGCATTATCTAAATGCAAAATATTTTGCTAAAGCATCTAGTAAATGTTGAAATATGAAACCACTTTTGACTAAAAAACTGAAAGATTTTCAATTTTGTTCCTAACCAGAGGAAAAGCAACAATGGGGGGAAAAAAAGAAAACTAGAAAGCACTAAAACAGCCTTTCTCAGCAGCCCGATGGGGACCTACATTTTTGACAGCTCTTTATAAACATGAAGGCATCCAGATGTCTGTCTGAGAGTCTCTATAAATGACTTGCACTTCTTTGGTTACCAGCAAATTGCTTTAATAAAGACTTGATGTAGGGGAAAAAAAAAATCTGTGGGTGTTTTAGCGTGCTTAAATGTCAAAAGAAATATCATAGAAGTCAAATGTCTCTTATAAAGCAGTATAAGATGTGACTCCCAGGCTGAAATTTTCCAGCCTTGGAGGGAAGATCTCTTTCTGCCAGTGCCTGCTGGGCTGGGAGAAGCCCATGGATACAGGGACAGCATCCTGGCCATATTGACTGATGATGAGAGTCACATTAAAGACTGAATATTATGAGGATTAAAAAAACCCAAACCAAAACAATGGCATTATTTGGTCTGGGCTCTTTGATTTTATTAAATGCCAAGGTATGCTCCAGCATAACCCAGAGGGCTCATGAATCAATAAATACTGGCAGGATTATTTTACTTATAGTTGTGAACTGCCACAAAGTGGCTCTGCTTTAGTCAATGTCTTTAATTTAAGGAGGGAAAAAAAATATTAAAAAACCCCAAAAGAAAAGGAATCAATTTGGAGGGCTGGCAAGCTGGTGAGCAACAGCCATGATTTTATTGCCCATGTGCCTTTTAGTGGTTTTATGAAGATGCTTTATAAATGAAGTTTTAAAGTGCAAGGCATGATACCGTTTTCTTTCCTCAGCACAACTAATAAGGGAGAGAGCCAGGGTGGTATTTATAGCAGGATGTATTTATAGAAGAAATCTAGGGGCTGTGAGGATGGGGTGGGGGATATGGGGAAGGAACACACATCCCCTAATGCAGAGAAATGATTGGGAGCTCATACACATGAGTGTGGTGCCATAGCTAAACTAGACAAATTGTCATCGACCCTAGATGCCAGTGTCTGCTGCTCCACATTGCCTGCTTGTGCAAAATTACCCTCATCATTTTCTTTCACAAAGAGAGAGGGAAAATAAAAAAGTGTATTATTACTCTTCTCATTACACAGCTCTCTGCTTTTTGCTCTTCATATATATATATATATTTGTGTGTGGACTATATATGCTTTCTATATATACCTGGAGTCTTGTGTGCTGTTCTGGAGCCCCCAGCACAGGAAGGACATGGAAGTGGTGGAGCCAGTCCAGAGGAGGCCACCAAGATGCTGAGAGGGCTGCAGCAGCTGTGCTGTGAGGACAGGCTGAGAGAGTTGGGGCTCTGCAGCCTGGAGAATAGAAGGCTTCCAGGAGACCTTAGAGTAGCCTTCCAGTATCTGAAGGGGGCTACAAGAAGGCTGTGGAGGGACTATTGACAAGGTCTTGCAATGCCAGGACAAGGAGCAATGGGTCTGAAGTGGCAGAGGGGAGATTGAAACTGGATGTTAGGAGGAAGTTGTTTACAATGAGGGTGGTGAGACACTGGCACAGGTTGCCCAGGGAGGTTGCGGCTGCTCCTTCCCTGGAGGTGTTCAAGGCCAGGTTGGAGGAGGCCTTGAGTGACCTGTGCTAGTGGGAGGTGTCCCTGCCTATGGCAGGGGGTTGGAACTGGCTGATCCTTGAGGTCCCTTCCAACCTTACCATTCTATGATTCCTGGGGGGGATAGAAATTGATTCTGAGGAAAATCCATACATCCAAACCATTCTTTACATGAAATTCATTACTTAATGAAGTAAACATCATCTTCTGCCAACTAATGTGATAGAAACAGACCACAGAATCTCCAACAAATAATTGTGATACTTGGGTATGGGGAGAAGGGGCTGTATGTTGAAAAGGAACTAAAGCTTATTTTATGACTTAGACGCTCAAGACAAATTTTCAGCTTGGTAACCTGAGTGAATTTCTCTCTTAGAGTGTATCTCTGATCTGGAAGAGTGTGGGTGTTCACAGACAGCTCCATCAAAGCTATTTATCCATCAGTGATACTTTTACTTTATGTATTTCACTAGATAATGCATATAGAGAAATAGATCAATAAACACACATCTATAAAAATAAATACAGTCATACTGCCTTGTAAAGTGCATGCAGAACAGATTACACAAAATAAGAGGGGGAAAATGTTTCATCCTTTAGACAGTTCTGAAATTTCTCGCTGTAAATGAGTAAATTTTCACCATAAATGAGAATGAAAACTGGAATGGATATTGTAAAACACTGAAAACATTAGAAAGTCTTTTTATTTTTTTTATTTCCAGTAATGATGGGAAAATGTAAGGCAGAACTGTCTGAGTCTGTGCTGGTGCACATCTGTGCAAGCTGGAGTGGGAGGGAGTGTAGTAAACAAGCTGCATCAGTCGGTATCAACATAAGAAAGTAAAGTGTTTACATGAAGCAAAGGAGTGTGTGTGCCTCCTAAGGAGAAAAAAAAACCAAGAGAGAATCAGAAACATTGAGAAAAACCATACTCAATTTAGTTCTGAGTCACTGGAGAATAGATCTCCTGAAAACAGCAGCAAGTCAGCATGTGCCTGTTAATGCTGTGCTCTGAAGAAACCATTTGCTGATGGGCAACTGTCCCGTGAAGGTTTTCCAAGCAGCTTTAGCACAAATACTGCCAGTTGTCATCGTCTGGGGAAGTGAAGTGTCTATTTTCTTTCAGCTTCCATTCCAGCAGCGTGCAGGAAAGTGGCCTTTTTAATAGAAGCCTTTGAGCCGGGGAAGTGGTGGCGAGAAAGGGCTCTGTTAATGGGACAATAGCCCTGATGTTCCTCTGCCCCTCTCCTGACCTTGAGTAAGGAAAAACCTTGTTATGAAATCTCACTCAGTCAAACGGTAGCACTTCAGACAAGCTCCTCAAATCAAATAATGATTGAACTGCTAAACTTCTGGTGCTCAGAGCTGATCATTGTTTTCCCATTGTATTTTACTCTTTCTATTTATTGTGTGTGTGTGTGTGTGTGTGTGTGTCTTAAACAAGCAGGAAAAGCTGGTAGCTAATGCAGGACTTTTCTTCTGCTGCCCACTTTACTCTTTCTTTTTTCTCTTTTCCCAGGACTTTAACTGGGCTGTGCCACTGATGTTTCTGAGTCTTTGCTGTTGTTTAGCTCTAGCTGCATCGGAGGCTTTGAGGGCTCGTTTAAATTCACAGAAGCAGCAGCTTGGGCGCTCCTTAGTTGCCGGTGTTGGGGGAGAGGGGCTGACAACATTCAAGCTGTGTCTTTCACCGTGGAGTTTGAGACAAAGTTTCCTCTTTTTCATTACTTATTTGCTTACATATTTTTTCCTTTGCCCTTTTGTGGGTCTTTTTTTCCCCTTGCACTGTTACAGCTCCTCTGAGCTCTGCAAGATTCTCCAGGAGTGCTAATTCTGTTTGAAATTTGTCATCATAAAAGAAGCCTCAAATCCTTGGGGTGGGGGTGGTGGGGAGCCTCTGTATTTGATGTATGAGTTTGCTTTGGTTGGTTGGTTGGTTTTAAACTCTTTAGAAATTCTACAGGAGAGATTTGAAGCCTGGGTTGACAGAGAGCCTCAAAACAGGGAGAATTCACCCGTGAGAACTTCAGCCTTTGAAGTTAATTCAGTTTTCCAAGCTTCTAATTAAACAGAGGAATTGTGGAAAGCCACAATGCTTTTGCATGGGTGGTGAGGTGGATCCAGTCTGATGATCCAGGTAGTTGTTTGAAGGCAGACTTTGCTTGGCCAGGATGGCCCCAGAGATCAGCTCCAGCAGGAGAACAGCTAAAACCTGATGTGGTGTAACCAGTCAGACCTTTCAGAGGCAGGAGATTCTTTTCTCAACTTGGGACAACTTCAAACCACTCATGATAAAAGCAGTCACATCTGCTTTATGGCACTGCAAAGCAATGTCCTCGTGCCAGAGCTGGCTAGCAGAGGAGTTAGAAATAGCCTGAACTTTTCTGCAGATAGGGAAACACTTCATTCCCTGACTGGGAAACCTTGGGGTGCCTCAAGTCCTTCCCTGTTAGGAACCATCTGAAACTCCCAGGCTCTTGCTGATTGAAGGGGGCAGCCACATTAGTGTTAGAGCATCAGGCTCTAAAGTATGTGTTCACCAGTTGAAATTGGCAGAATGAAGAGCAGTTTAATCCCCTTCTTCAAAATTTATGTGCATGCCTATTTTTATTTTTACCATCCAGCTTGTTACCTTTTGAAGACTGTGAGCTGGATTCACCACCAGTGACAGGGGAGATGCCCCAGCCCTGGAAACATTTGAAGTCAGATTGGATGGGGCTCTGAGCAACCTGCTCCAACTGCAGATGTCCCTACTGCAGGGAGTTGGACTAGAGGGACTAGATCATAGAATCATAGAATCATAGAATGGTAAGGTTGGAAGGGACCTCAAGGATCATCTAGTTCCAACCCCCTGCCATAGGCAGGGACACCTCCCACTGGTACAGGTCACTCAGGGCCTCCTCCAATCTGGCCTTGAACCCCTCCAGGGAGGGAGCAGCCACAACCTCCCTGGGCAACCTGTGCCAGTGTCTCACCACCCTCACTGCAAACAACTTCTCAACATCCAGTTTCAGTCTCCCCTCTGCCAGTTCAAACCCATTGCCCCTTGTCCTGACATTACAAGCCCTTGTCAATAGTCCCTCCCCAGCCTTCCTGCAGCCCCCTTCAGATCCTGGAAGGCTTCTCTAAGGTCTCCTGGAAGCCTTCTCTTCTCCAGGCTGCAGAGTCCCAACACTCTCAACCAGTCCACATAGCAGAGCTGCTGCAACCCTCTGAGCATCTTGGTGGCCTCCTCTGGACTGGCTCCAACAGTTCCATGTCCTTCCTGTGCTGAGGGCTCCAGAACTGCACACAGGACTCCAGGAGTCTGACAAGAGCAGAGTAAAGGGGGAGAGATGGTCTTTGAAGGTCCTTTCCAAGCCAAAGCCATTTCTGTGCTATGATTGAACCCAGCCAGCTGAGCACTGTAGGGGTTAAGCCTTATAACTTCTTTCCTTTGCTCTGCATCACTGTTTGTCTCCAACTTATATCTGCCTGAAGCAGAAATACCAAAAAAAAGGGAAAAAAAAAGTGCTTCTAACTCAACTTGTGGATGATTTTTATCAACTGATTTTAGTCAATAAAGAAAGAAGTCAGTCACTCCTGGCAAACAGCACTTTCCAGTCTGTATATAGCTGGGCAGTACAATCACAGAATAAATCAATAACCACATTAATCAATAGGATGTAAACTGCTGATCTCTGTGGATAAATTGAACTGGTGTAAGGAGGCTTCCAAATAAATTCTAAACACATTCAAAACTGTGTAGGCTTTAAATCTACTAAGGGCAGTAGGACACCTGAATGATTTGCACTGTTTCTCTTGAAAATCTCTGGGATAGCAGGGCAGCAGAACTATGGGATCATTATGGGTGGAGAAGACCTCTAAGATCATCAAGTCCAACCATTGACCTACCACCACGATGCCCAGTGGACCATGTTCCATAGTGCCATGTCTCTATGGGTTTTGAACAGCTGCAGGGATGGGGACTCCACCACCTCCCTGGGTAGCCTGTTCCAATGCCTGACCACTCTTGCAGGAGAGAGATTTTTACTAATATTCAGTCTTTTAATGGAATTAAATCATACCAGCAGTACTTGTGTACTCACACACGAAAGCTACTTGAAGGAGAGGCTACTTGAAGGAGAGGCCTCAAACTCAAGTCTGCCAGCAACAGGGGATTTGTGTTATCCTGTGATGCCTTTCTTCCTCTCCATCTAGTCTAAGTCTCCCCTCTTTTAGTTTCAAACTTGTCTTGTCGCAACAGGCCCTGCTGAGAAGTCTGATATTTTTCTCATTAGGCTACTTTAAGTGATGAAAGGTCTCCCTGTAGCCTTCTCTTCTCCAGGCTGAACAACTCCAACTCTCTCAGTCCTATTTCACAGGCAAAGTCCATCCCTCTAATCATTTCTGTGTCCTACTGTGGACCCTCTCAAAAACTGGCCTTGGAGTGAGGAAAGGTGGCAGCAGCATGACTTGTACTATGCTGTCCCTCTGCTCCAACTGTGCTACCATGCATGAGGCTGGCAAAGAAACAGGTGACAACAGGAATATCATTTCTGAAACTTTCCTTTGGGCTTTTCACCTTGGGTCTGAACTTACTGTGGAACAGGAGGTTGTTAGGAGGTGATGATTGTCATGAAGATGAAGATGATCTAGTGTGAGGTGTCCCTGCCCATGGCAGGGGGGTTGGAACTAGATGATCCTTTTGGTCCCTTTCAACCCCGACTGATTCTATGGTTCTAAGATGTAAATCTCCTCAGTAGGAATGCAGTGGTTGTGGGTCTGGAATGAAGAGAGATTTCAAGCTTTAATTTAATAGTGAATAGAGCTACACTGAGCAGGTAGAATCATAGAATCATAGAATGGTAAGGTTGGAAAGGACCTCAAGGATCATCTAGTTACAACCCCCTGCCATAGGCAGGGACACCTCCCACTAGTACAGGTCACTCAGGCCTCCTCCATGGTTGTGCAGCTCTCAGCAGAGCCTCCCCAAGCTCATTTCTCCCTCTGCTGCAGAAGTCTCTGTAGCCTGGAATCCTTCAGTATTTAAGTCCTACCCTCCAGGTGGGCAAAGCTTAAAGCAGTGTTCAAGCCACTGTAGAGTTTGGCCAGGCTGAAGGGGCTGCCTGCCTCCTTCTATAGAATCACAGAATCATAGAATGGTAAGGTTGGAAGGGACCTCAAGGATCATCTAGTTCCAACTCCCTGCCATAGGCAGGGACACCTCCCACTAGCACAGGGCACTCAAGGCCTCCTCCAACCTGGCCTTGAACACCTCCAGGGAGGGAGCAACCACAACCTCCCTGGGCAACCTGTGCCAGTGTCTCACCACCCTCACTGCAAACAACTTCCTCCTGACATCCAGTTTCAATCTCCCCTCTGCCACTTCAAACCCATTGCCCCTTGTCCTGGCATTGCAAGACCTTGTCAATAGTCCCTCCCCATCCTTCCTGCAGACCCCTTCAGATACTGGAAGGCTACTCTAAGGTCTCCTGGAAGCCTTATGGCTGTATCTACTCAAAATTTAAGATTCAGCAACTCTGAGATGGAGCAACAATGGTCACTTCACGGGAAGTTGTTTGGAATGGCATCTTGGGAATGTCAGTGCCAGAGGGAGCCAAAAGCATTGCTTTACTCAGAGCAGGAGAAATTCTACCCTCGATTTTTTTCCAAGGAAAGGCAGTAAGGAGAGGAATGGGTAGAGGGAGGCCCCCAAACACTGAGCATGGCAGCTCAAAACCTCTCTGAGCAGATTAATTCTCTCTTCCACACAGGCTCTGAAAATCATTGAGGGAAATTCTCTACAACTGCAATACAGTCAGATATTAATAAAATCCTTTTCTTCTCCCCTTGCTTTTACAACATATTTATACATCAGTGTGATTTAGAGCTCTGTGTTGAGTCATCCCCAGAGGTGAATTCCAACAACCTGCAGAAAATGCAGGGCGTTTCTTCAGAGAGAATCTTGATTTAGGGGCTGGTACCAAAGCACACATGGGTTATTTTATTTAGTTTCTTGGCATTCATATGCAAAAATTGCCCTATAAAGAAGGAAGAAGGCATTAAAAAAAAAAAAAAAAAGTTTAAATGCTCTTAAATCACAAAGAAACATTGTGTGGAGAGTGAGCTGAAACGTTCGGGTAGGCTCAGAATTGCTTTTCTTCCTTTCTTTCAGGGAGAAATATTTTGTTGATGTGTGAAACTTAAAAAGAAGATCTCTTGACTGTGACTTTTTATCATGTTTTGGTACTTAGCTTTTGTTATCAAAATGAAATAGGTATTCCTCTTCCAGCTATTTGGAAACTTGTCTGTGGCTTGAGCTGGTGCCTTTAAAATCTGTTCAGACAGGGCCCAAGGCTCCTTGTGTTAGGCACCTTTAAGAAAGGTTTTTAGTTCAGCTTCCCAGTTGCTAAAAATCAGGAATACTGCATATTTTTTTTGCTTTTATTTTTTCCATTGTTTTCATTTTAACTTCTCCTTTTAGGGGATTTATACTGCTTGCATTCTCAGTTTTTGGTTGTTTTTTGGTTTTTTTTTCCTGCAGTTGCAAGCGACAAAACTGTTTTTGGAGCTTCATTTTATTTTCTGTTAGTGAAAGCTTCCAGACATCTGAACTCTCTTTCAGCATCAAGGGCTTTAATAACAGAAGAGTCCAGAAGAGCTGGACTTTCTCTGCTTTGGGCAGCTCTGACATCAGAGCTAGTGAACCATCAAAGAAGAATTTGGGAACTGAAGGGAAAAAAAGAGAACCTGCTCACATTAGAGGGTTACCTTGATTTAGGGAGGATGGGAGGGCTATGATTATATCTATATTTAAAGGCATTGTTCTTTAGACTGCTTAGATGTCCTACTCCCAAGGCAGAACAGACACTTGGTGATCCACTTATGCTCCAGTTCTAAAGGAGATCAGCAAGGGAGTGGTTTTCTTACAATTGCAGGATGGGTTTAATTGGAAAAGACCTTTAAAAGACCGAGTCCAGCCACTAACCCAGCACTGCCAGCTCACCTCTACACCATATCCCTCAGCACTACCTCTACACAGCTTTGAAATCCCTCCAGAGACAGAAGAGGGGAGATTGAGACTGGATGTTAGGTAGAAGTTATTTCCAGTGAGGGTGATCAGACACAGGCACAGATTGCCCAGGGAGGTTGTGGAGCACAGAATTGCAGAAAGTGATCTTTGATCCCATTCTGTGGTCCTCTGCTCCACAACCTCCCTGGAGGTGTTCAAGGCCAGGTTGGATGAGGCCTTGAGTGACCTGTTCCAGTGGGAGGTGTCCCTGCCTATGGCAGGGGGTTGGAAATGGATGAGCTTTGAAGTCCCTTCCAACCTAAACTGTTCTGTTTGGGGACACCACCACTTCTGTGGGCAGCCTGTGCCAGGGCTTGACAACCCTTTAGGAGAAGAAATTGTTCCTCGTATCCAACCTAAACCTCCCCTGCTGCAATCTGAGGCTGTTTCCTTGAGTTGTTTCCTTGCTTGTTACTTAGGGGAAGAGAGCAACCCTCACCTCTCTCCAACCTCTTTTCAGGGAGTAGTAGAGAGGTCTCCTCTCAGCCTCCTTTTTCTTCAGGCTAAACAGCCACAGTTCCCTCAGCTGCTCCTCACAAGACCTGTTCTTTACTGGTCTTCATTGTCTTCCTAGACTATCCCTTGCTTTTAAAGAACCCCTCTCATGGGAATGACAAAATAGGACTACTGCAGAAATTAGGAGGTTAAACAGCAGTGACATAAAGATCCTGATTTGGAAAAGTGCCTTCTGCAGTGAGAAAAGTCCCTTGCAGAGAACACCAGCAGCAATGCACAGAGAAATGAAAGGAAATCTGAAGAAATGATTCATTGTTTAGTTTCACTGCAAAGAAAATTGCATTTACTTCATTAGGGCATTATCAAGATTCTTTAATGCCATCTCCACTTCTTTCTAAACTGCTGTCTTCATGTGAAAGTGAAGTTAACCCTCTCCCTAATAACTCCTGTGATTTGCATCTTTGTAGAAATCCCAGAGGACAGGTTTCTGTAAGTGGCATTATATTTCCAGAGCTTCCTCTAACTAAGCCTCTATCAGTATTTCTACTGCCTTGTATGTAGCTGCTCTGTGAAAGAGAATAAAAAGAGATGTTTTGTTTAAGCTTAGCAGAGTGGTTGCATTTATATTATGAAGCATAAAACATTTAGATGTGATTTGACTGAAAAAAAAGTTAAATGTGCTCATTGCACAGACAAAAGACTGAAGAGCCTCAACTCCCTCAGTCTCTCCTCACACCAGAGCAGCTCCAGCCCTCTGCTCATCCTCGTGGCCCTTCTCTGGACACCTTCCAGCACCTCCATATTGCTGTTATTGCTATTATTCATATCCCCTGTTGTAACAGGGGCTCCAGAACTGGATGTTGTACTCCAGGTGGGATCTCACCAAGTGAGATGCTGTGGAAGAAGGCAGCTCCTGCTGGAGACCTGCTGGGAAGGAATGGTGCAAAAAGTTCTAGCAGAGACAACCCCCCTGCAATACAAAGCAGCACAAAATGTAAACAAATAGCTTTTATTGAATTGAAAGAGGGTGATTTTGTGGGGTTTTACAGGTTACATTGAAGAAAGTGAGATATAGGTAATGTCAACATCACAAGCAATTGCAAAGTCCTTCTCTTGGTGCTAGCATCTTGGCACAGGTCTTTTTGTGTCTGACATAGCATTACACTGGAGTACTACTTAGGACAACTGCTCATAAAACAATTTCAGAGCACTCTCTTTACAACCTGTCTGGCACCACTCCATTTAATTAATGCAGATACATTTATCCATTTATTTCAAAGCTTATTTTTTTTTTTAAATTAATGTCATCTTGATAATGTTTTCTTAACAGTTAACCACTCCTACCTCCTCCCCACACACACCCCTGTCTCCCCATCCCCACCTCTTTTCTTTAGCAGGAATGTTGGTTGTGGTGAAGTATGAAGATAAACTCTACACGTGGTTTATTTCTAGAAGTCCATCGCTGAGCATTGTTGTAATCATCAAGGGAAAGGGTGTATGAGGCTAGAACTCAACAGCAGGATCCCAGATGTCAATAGATGCTTTATCCTTTGGGACAGCTTAGTTGCTCCAGAGCTCAAACCTGTAAAAAAGTACAAGCACATAAAGTTTGCTGACACAGGTAGCACTGTGTCAAGAACAGGTTTTCCTGTGCACTGCAGTGTGGCACTGCTCTGTCTTCTGTTTTCCAAATGAACACTACCCACAAATGTTATTTCTGCCTATGGCTCAGTGCCCATGCTGCTGTTGGCTTGATGGTTGGACTCCATGATCACAGAGGCCTTTTCCAGCCTTAATGATTCTCTGGTTCTGTTTATTTGTTTTTGAAGTTGGAGCAGCAAGCCCATGGAGTATAGATTCAAATCAACTTCACACCCTCTGTAAATATTCATGTTTAAAAGGCTTTTAGCTAGTTTGTTTCAAAACATTGCTTCAGTTTGGATGGATAGTAAGGTGCTTATGAGAGCAGAGGCTGGCCCATGGGCAACCTCACCCCAGCTACTGAGCAAAGTTGAGGTTCTCTCTGTCAGCAGCAGTGGCAGCTCCAGAGGAGATTAGGAGCCATACTATATATGAAAGCTGCAGCTTTGGCTTTAGGACCACAGCTGATTTCTCTGTCCTTCCTTGAGCATGGCAGGCCAGGGCAGATGGAGACCTGCACTGAAGTTAAGGTCACATCTAGGTGTTGTACAAATACTTTCTCTACTAATGAATGGGCTTCCCTCTGCAAGAGAGAAGGGGAACTACTGGCCAGAGTCCAGTGAAGGCTACAAAGATGCTGAGGGAATGGGAGCATCTCTGAGGAGGAAAGGCTGGGAGTCCTGGGGCTGCTTTGCCTGGAGAAGTGGGGATCTGATCAATGTTCAGCAAGAGCTAAAGGGTGGGGGGCAAAAGGATGGGGCCAGACTCTTCTCAGTGCTGCCTGGGGACAGGACAAGAGGCAGCAGCCACAGACTGGAGCCCAGAAGGTTTCACCTGAAGAGAAACTATTTGTGGTGTGAGGGTGGTGGAGTCCTGGAACAGGCTGCCTAGAAAGGTTGTGGATTCTCCTTCCCTGGAGGCATTCCAAACCTTTGTGAGCATTGTGCTCCTGGGCAAGCTGCATTGCCTGCCCCTGCTTTAGGAGAGGGTTGGACCAGATCATCTTACCAGGCTGGAATTCTGTGATCAGAGACTAATCAACATGTATCTAGCACTATGAAGCAATAGGAAAGAGGCTACCTGAAGTAAAGGAAAGTCTTGTAGTTTGCTGTGCTTCTTAGAGGCACAGAGATTTCTTCTTATGCAATAACTTGCAGAGGGAAATAAATAAATTTCACATACTTGATACTTTTGGAATCCTAATTTCCTCACTGCTGCTGCCATCGCCACCATCACTGACTGTTCTTATTTCTATGAGATAATCTTCTTCAAATGGTACCAGAAGTTCAGCTGAAGTGTTGTTTGTCTCCAGGATGTGTGCTTTGCTGTGTCTGTTTTGTCTATACAAAATCTAAGTGCAAAGGGATTAGAAAATAAGAGTTACTTAATTTAAAAGAAATAAGTTTCAATATATGCTTAGTTATTGGCTGAGAATATCTTCTGTCGTGTCCCAAGCTTTTCACAGCACTATCAGCATCCTGCAGAGTATTAAACTTAATTCAAAGGACAGAAATACATTCTGCACAATGTTGGGATGGAGACCACAGCAGGTATTTACTTCAGCTTTCAAGAGAGCCTTTGTCTGCCAGGACTGAAGCTCAGACTGAAAGCAGAGTTTTGAAATCCTTATCCACTAGAGTGATGTTCTTCTGTAAGTACAGAGGTTAAGACACCTTTTCCAATAAGACTTTAATCTGTAACACCTTTCACACCCAGAACTCATCCAGCACTTTAGAAACTAAGGGTTTAAGGTGGTTAAATTTTGCCTGGTTGTGGTGAGCATTTACAGTCAAATAGAAGTGTTCATATTGACTAGAACTGGTGGAGTTACCATCCCTGAAGGTGAAAGATGTGGTGCTGAGAGACATCATTTAGCAGTGGACTCAGGATAATGATTGGATTTGATGATCTTGAATAATTTTTCCAACTTGAACAATTCTCTCTCTGAAATCTGCTATATAGAAAACACTGCTTCTGGGAAGCTGTGTTCTAAATTCTTCTGGCATTTGCTCTCTAGCTTTGGTTGCTGGGTTTTGGTTTCTGAAGGTGGTGGAGCAGTGGAACAGGTTGCTCAGGAAGGTGGTTGAGGCACTGGAGATACTCAAGGTGAGGCCCAACAAGGCTCTGAGCAACCTGGTCTAGTTGAAGATGTCCCTGCTGTTTCAGAGGCTGTTGGGCTGGATGAGCTTTAGAGGTCTCTTCCAACCCAAGCCATTCTATGATTCTGTGATTGTGTGAGTATCCCTGTGTTGGGATAAATCATAGAACCATAGAGTCATAGAATCATAGAGTCATGGAATCATAGAGTCATAGATTCATAGACTCATAGATTCATAGACTCACAGAATCATAGAGTCATAGACTCATAGACTCATAGAATCATAGATTCATAGAGTCATAGATTCATAGACTCATAGACTCATAGAATCATAGAATCATAGACTCATAGACTCATAGACTTAGAATCATAGACTCATAGACTCATAGAATCATAGACTCATAGACTCAGAATCATAGAATCATAGACTCATAGAATCATAGAATCAGAGACTCATAGACTCATAGAATCATAGAATCATAGACTCATAGACTCATAGAATCATAGACTCATAGAATCATAGAATCATAGAATCATAGAATCATAGACTCATAGAATCATAGAATCATAGACTCATAGAATCATAGACTCACAGAATCATAGTCAGGGTTGGAAGGGAGCACAAGGATCAGCCACTTCCAACCCTCCTGCCATGGGCAGGGACACTTCACACTAGATCAGGCTGGCCACAACCTCAGCCAACCTGGCCTTAAACACCTCCAGGGATGAGGCTTCCACCACCTCCCTGGGCACCCCCTGCCAGGCTCTCACCACCCTCATGCCAAACAACTTCCTAACATCCATTCTGAATCTCCCCATTTCCAGCTTCATTCCATTCCCCCCAGTCCTATCACTACCTGACAGCCCAAAAAGTCCCTCCCCAGCTTCCTTAAGATACTGAAAGGCTACAATAAGGTCCCCTGGGAGCCTTCTCCTCTCCAGACTGAACAGAGGTTCAACACAGCAGATGTTCCACATACAAGTGTACACACAAGTGTTCTTCCACCTGTAAATGTCAGCCAACCATCCCAGTGACTCCAGAAAAGTCAGAGTTTTCAGGTAATGAGCAGTCACCTTTCAGCAGGTCACTGTTGGTAGCTCTACTGCCAACAAGGTGGCATTAATGATTTCAAGAAATGACTTACTTTGTAGCCCAGCACCTCTGATTCATTCTCCATTGTTTTCACATGTTCCCAGTTCAAGCAGATTTTGGAATTGGTCAGCTTCCAGGCAATGTTTGCTGGGGGTTGACTTGGTGCTTTAGGAAAAAAATTACATGAAAAAAAAGAGATGAGGATGAGGAGGACAAGATACAATTGGATATTAATTTGCTTTGTGTAATTGAATGAGCTGCTGACATGGAAGCAGCAAATGCATGGCTGACTCAAAGCTAAGAGAGTAAAAAACCAAATTCCAGACCATCATTGCTCTCCTGTTAGTCAGAATAGAGATCTATTCTTAGCACAAAACCACTTACTGTGAGAGTTCATTTCCAAAATTAGGAAAAGCCTGACAGTGTCTGACAGTTCAAGTTCTGTTTCATAGATCCTGCTTAAGTTGTCCCAGTCTGTATTTTAATGTAGTGGGGAGTGTTTTGCTGTGTGGTTTTCAGAAATAAAAGCTATAAACTAAGAGCAAAATACAAAAGCCAAGATTTTCATCAGCTGTGAGGACAGGTTACAAAGAGCTGCACATCAAAGTCTCCATGTGTTCCATCAGGAAATGTGGTAGGATTTTAGACATCCTCAGCACAATAGGCTGAGAGTAGCTTTTCAAAGGCTTCTTTATGCCTAAATGCCAGGACTTTGAAAATTTGCCTACAAGTGACTGAAATGGAATGCTGTGTGAACTTGTGAATTTGAAACTGTGCTTTTTGAGCTGTAGCTCAGGTTTAAAACAACACATTACCTCCTTCTCTGTGGTGTGCCCTCCTGGCCCCTGCCTGGGAGGGTGGCATTGGGAGCCTTAGAGGAAATAAGAATTTGAAAAGAATTAAGAGAAAGGAGGAGAGGCTCCTTCTCTAGAGACTTTCAAGACCCATCTGGATGCATTCCTGTGCAACCTACATGAGACTCTCTGGTCCTGCTCTGGCAGGGGAGGTTGGACTTGATAATCTCCAGAAGTCCCTTCAACATCCTAGCATCCTCTGATCCTGTGACCTTGGCGGTCATGGGAGGAGGACATCACTTCCACTTTCTTAAGTAGTTTAAACTTAAGCTAACTTAGACCTTAAATTGATCTTAGCTGTTTCAGTCAAAATTGCACCTCTTTGGCAGAAGAACCATTTTAGCTTTGCTTAGTCTCTCCAATAATCATAGAATCATAGAATGGTAAGGTTGNAAACCCATTGCCCCTTGTCCTGTCATTGCAGGACCTTGTCAATAGTCCCTCCCCAGCCTTCCTGTAGGCTCCCTTCAGGTACTGGTAGGCTACTCTAAGGTTTCCTGGAAGCCTTCTCTTCTCCAGGCTGCAGAGCCCCAACTCTTATAGCCTGTCCTTATAATGGCATGGACAGACCACTGTAGGAGCCCTGAACAATGAGTGGAAGACAGAGGTATTACCTTGGAGCTAAAGCTCCCACTGTTGATGCAGATTGTTGTTATTCTCTTGACATATTACCTCTCCTACTATTGAAAGTGCTTGCATCCTTCAGAGACTGGAGCTTAAAACTTTAATATATGTTTTTAAATATTAAAAGGGTTATTTTGACTTCAATTTTTAAATGAACCATTAGCACAGTCCTGAATGTGACAGAAGATGAAGTCAATCTGAAACAAAAGCACATTTGTTCCTTGTGTGCCTTGTCAGCTGACTACCATGTCTTTCACTTGTCTTTCATACATCTGAATAGAGGAAATCATTTCCAAAGTCTATTTTCCATTAATTAATCACTCATTAGAGAAGTCCTATTCGAGCCTTTAAGAAATACCTTCCCTGGCTTTAGTTTGGTTTATGCTGTTATATGTTAAATGGTCAATTTTAGCATCAACTCAGTTTACAGATTGGTTCTTGCCTTGCACTTCAAGGAGTAGCAAGGGACAGCACATAGAGACCCTGTCCCTGGAACCATTCCAGACCAGGTTGGATGGGGCTCTGAACAGCCTGGTCTTGTTGGAGATGTCTCTGCTGACTGCTGTGGGGTTAGACTAGATGAGCCTTCAAGTTCTTTCCACCTCAAACATTCTAGGATAGACAAGAAGAAAAGTGAGAACTATTGACAAGGTCTTGTAATGCCAGGACAAGGGGCAGTGGGTTTAAACTGGCAGAGGGGAGATTTAGACTGGATGTTAGGAGAAGTTGTTTGCAGGGAGGGTGGTGAGACACTGGAACAGGTTGCCCAGGGAGGTTGTGGATGCTCAAAGATCACATTCTGTGATTCTGTGCTCCACAGCCTCCCTAGAGGTGTTCAAGGCCAGGTTGGAGGAGGCCTTGAGTGAGCTGTGCTAGTGGGAGGTGTCCCTGCTTATGGTAGAGGGCTGGAACTGGATGATCCTTGAGGTCTCTTCCAACCTTACCATTCTATGATTCTATGATTCTGTGATTTCCCTTTTGTTGTGCAAAAGTGTTGATCAGCTATTTACTGGGGAAACACAACACAAGGAAAGTATAAGATTAGTGGAAAGCTTAAGCAGCAATNGGGTGATTCTGTACTCCACAGCCTCCCTAGAGGTGTTCAAGGCCAGGTTGGAGGAGGCCTTGAGTGAGCTGTGCTAGTGGGAGGTGTCCCTGCTTATGGTAGAGGGCTGGAACTGGATGATCCTTGAGGTCTCTTCCAACCTTACCATTCTATGATTCTATGATTCTGTGATTTCCCTTTTGTTGTGCAAAAGTGTTGATCAGCTATTTACTGGGGAAACACAACACAAGGAAAGTATAAGATTAGTGGAAAGCTTAAGCAGCAATGAATTTTTGGCATTCTGGGATGCAGCAGATAACTAAGACTTCCTTCTTTATGACTTTTTTTTTTCCTCTCAGTGAACATTTACTTCATGGCTGCAGAATGATTCTCAGTGCTTTGTTTGCTTTGTTTTCACTTTGGAATATGACCCTGTGAAAGTTTTTTGGTTTGGTTTTTTTTTTTTTTCCCCTCCATTAAATTGCATCTCACAAATGAAACAGCTTAGGGCTTTGCTTCTAAAATTGCAGAAAAATTGAAAAACTAATGACTAAATAACATTTATTTCAATATATCCCTTATGCTATTCTCAGCAATGCAGTTTAGATGTCTCAAAAAAAGTATCTCTTTAAAAAGAAACCAAACCTATATTTTTACATCCTTATCTATTGTTTGACCTGTGGAACATTTTTCCTGTATTGATTCTGCATCCCTTTTGAAGCCTCCTGAAAGCAAGCAACCTGCTGTGGCAAAAAATGAAATCCTTTCTAAAGGTTGTGTCATAGTTTGAGAGGTCTCAGGATCCCCTAAGAAAACTTACAGAGGCCAAGACCCATTGCAGGGGCTGGATCTGGGCATCCTAGGATGTTGTAATATTGTTATTCTGTTCCATTTTGCAGTATCACAGAAACCTTCAGGCTGGCAAAGCTCCTCAGGATCACCAAGTCCAACCTAGAACCCTACTCTTCAAGAGTCACCTTAAACCATAGCCCCAAGCACCACATCCAAACCACCCTGAAACACAGCCATGGTTGGGGACTCCAGCACCTCCCTGGGCAGCTCATTCCAGTCCCTGATCACTCTCTCCAGGAAAAACTTTTTCCCAATGTCCAATCTAAACCTCCAAACCTCAGCTTGAGGCCATTCCCCCTTGTTCTGTCTCCAGTTCCCTGTGAGCAGAGCCCAGCAGCAGCCTCTCCACAATGTCACTTCAGGCAGCTGTAGACAGCAATGAACTCTACCTCAGCCTCCTCTTCCTCACACTCACCATCCCCAGCTTCCTCAGTCACTCCTCAGCAGGTTTATTCTCCAGACCCTTCCCCAGCTTTGTTGCCCTTCCCTGGACCCACTCCAGCACCTCCACATCTCCCTTGTATTGCAGTGCCCAAAACTGAACACAGCACGCAAGTTGTGACCTCAGCCGAGCTGAGCACAAGGGGACAGTCACCTCCTTGCTCCTCCTGGCCACAGCATTTTTAGTACAAACCAAACAGATTATTAAGGCAGTACCTGGTTGCTCTCTTTCACTCCCTGCCTCTTCTCCCTTCTCTCTCTGGGCAGACTGTGTCCCTTCTTATCTCATGGTGTGTGTGAGGGAGATGGCTCTGAGCTGGCAGGGAACTTTGAGCTGTGTCATGCAGCCTACTGAGGCCTTGTAAGCCTGAGATGGAGCAGAGGGGTGGTTGTGGTGGTGGTAGTGGGGAGACCAGTTCTGGCCTACTGTCAGGCCTGCCAAGGGTGGAAGGGGTGGGGGATTCTAGATGGGTTTAGTTGGATAGACTTGGCTTAGCTTGTGGATGTATCCATTCTACTTGATTGCCTTTTGCATATATGCATCTCTAAATAGGACTTCTCCTGTGAGGACAGGCTGAAAGAGTTTGGGCTCTGCAACCTGGAAAAGAGAAGGCTTCCAGGAGACCTTGGAGTGGCCTTCCAGGATCTGAAGGGGGCTACAGGAAGGCTGGGGAGGGACTGTTGACAAGGTCTGGGAATGACAGGGCAAAGGGCAATGGGTTTGAACTGCAGAGGGGAGATTGAAACTGGATGTTAGGAGGAAGTTGTCTGCAGTGGGGGTGGTGAGACACTGACACAGATTGCCCAGGGAGGTTGTGGAGCACAGAAGCACAGAAAGTGATCTTTGATCATCCTTGTGCTTCTGTGCTCCACAATCTCCCTGGAGGTGTTCAAGGCCAAGTTGAGTGAGGTCTAGAGCAACCTGTTCTAGTGGGAGGTGTCCCTGCCTATGGTGGGTTTGAATTAGATGATCTTTGAGGTCCCTTCCAGCATAACCCATTCTATGATTTCTATGATTTAAACTTCCAATCAGCCTGCACTGTTTTCATTCTTACTCTCTAAAAGCAGTAAGAGTCACTCCTGTTTTCCAGTCCTGGGTAGCTGATGGCCTCAAACTATGAGAGGTTGTTACAGTGGAGGAAAACCAGCACAGCTATTACCTGATTTTGGAGGTGTGCAGAAGTCTTTCGTCATAGAAATAAGATGGGCTAAATGAAACAGCTCAAGTTGAGAATTTTGGCTTATCTTGAGACAGACCTGAAGCTAAACATTGTATTAATAATGCCAAAGTCTGAGTGAACTTGCTGGTGGCCACCAAAATATTGGGAGGGAAGAGGCAGGGAAGTGTCTCGCTCCTAGGTTCTGTCGTTTAACCTTGCGAAGAAATTCGGGAGCCAATTTTCTTTGCTATGACGTTTTAGCAGAGGGGGGTCAGGGCGAGCTGAAATGTCCCTGTCACACCTGTGGGAGGTTGCAACATTAGTAGCAGAGAACAGAATACTCACGTGATTTTTTAGTGGTGACATTCACTGGGGTGCTGGATGGTCCTGTCCCTGCCGTGTTGTAAGCCCGAACGGTTGCGAAGTACATCGTGTTGGCTTTCAGCCCCGTGATGTTTTTGGCTGTTACATTCCCACTGACTCTGACTTTACCACCTGTGCTTTCCTTGGGATCATCAGTCCAATATAAAACCTGAAAAGCAAGAACAAAAAGCAGGCAAGTCCTTGTTTTCCATCAATGGCAGCTTTGGCTGGGAAGCAGACATGCAGACAATGAAGACTTCAAGAAATACAGAATTACAGAATTGGGGCTCTGCAACCTGGAGAAGAGAAGGCTGCCAGGAGACCTTAGAGTAGCCTTCCAGGATCTGAAGTGGGCTACAGGAAGGCTGGGGAGTGACTATTGACAAGGTCTTGCAATGACAGGACAAGGGGCAATGGGTTTGAACTGGCAGAGGGCAGATTGAAACTGGATGTTAGGAAGAAGTTGTTTGCAGTGAGGGTGGTGAGACACTGGCACAGGTTGCCCAGGGAGATTGTGGATGCTCAAAGATCACATTCAGTGATTCTTTGCTCCACAACCTCCCTAGAGGTGTTCAAGGCCAGGTTGGATGAGGCCTTGAGTGACCTGTACTAGTGGGAGGTGTCCCTGCCTATGGCAGGGGGTTGGAACTGGATGATCTTTGAGGTCCCTTCCAACCTTCCCATTCTATGATTCTATAATATTATAGTATAGTATAGTATAGTATAATGTAGTATAGCATATTACAGCATATTATATTATTCTATTATATTCTATTTCATTCTATTCTATCCTATTCTATTTTATTATATCATGTTACATCATACTAGATTAGATTAGATTAGATTATTGGCTGAGAGAGTTCGGGGCTCTTCAGCCTGGAGAAGAGAAGGCTTCGAGGGGACCTGATAGTAGCCTTCCAGTATCTGAAGGGGGCCTACAGGAAGGCNTATCAAAGGTTTCCTTTTGGGTATAGAAAAAATTAAAGATTTTGTTTACTTCCTTAACTGGTGTTTAGGTTCTGAAATTCTATTTCTTCTCTATAAATATTCAGGTTTGGCATTATTTCCAATTAGTTCTACATTAAAAAAGAAGTATATATATATATATATATATATATATACTTCTTTTTTAATGTAGAACTAATTGGAAATAATGCCAAACCTGAATATTTATAGAGAAGAAATAGAATTTCAGAACCTAAACACCAGTTAAGGAAGTAAACAAAATCTTTAATTTTTTCTATACCCAAAAGGAAACCTTTGATAAGGTTGATTGTAAAAGCTTGTTTGTGTTTATGGTTTGAAGGAAACTGTAAAAGATGCAAAGAAACATTTACCTCAGTCATCTAAAAAGTGTGGGGTTTAATAATTATTTTTTTTTTTTTTGGTCCTGCCTCTAGTTTTGATTCAGTGGTAGCTATTTAGACCTGAGTAATTGATTTAGGAAGGTTTGTGTATTATGCATGGCTTCCATTTACCTTCAGTTATACATTTGTAATGATAGGGCAGGATTTAAAGTATTTCTGATTTGCTTCACTCAAGACAAAACTTTTCACTGTCTGTTTAAAATACCCAGGAACCATAGCTGAGATTGCTTCAAAGTAACCCTGGTACAAAGATCTACTCCCCTCTTTCTTCTGATGTGTCAGATGTAGATGATACTTGGGTTCTGCTCCCACCCAGTGCTGGAGACCAGGGAGAAGCCAGAAGCATCACAACTGGTTGAGTATCACCAGATTCTGGCAACATCCTCATAGCTTTCCCACAAACTGTCATTGGATCCATGTCCTTCCTGTGCTGTGGGCTCCAGAACTGCACACAGTACTCCAGGTCTGATGAGTGCAGAATATAGGGAGAGAATCCCCTCCCTTGCCCTGCTGCCCACACTGCTCTTGCTGCAGCCCAGCACACAGTTGCTGTCTGGGCTGCACTCACACTGCAGCCTCAGGTTGAGCTTTTCACCACCCCAGACCCCCAGGTCCTTTTCCTCAGGGCTGCTCTCAGCCATTCCCTACCCAGCCTGGAGTTGTGCTTGGGATTGTGCCTACCCAGGTGCAGGACCTTGCATCTGGCCTTGTTGAATTTCATGAGGTTGGCCTGGGCCCACCTCTGCATCCTGTCCAGGTCCCTCTGGATGGCATCCCTGCCCTCTAGCAAGTCGACTGTGCCACACAGTTTGGTGTGGCATCAGCTTTGCTGTGTGGAATTAAGCAGGAGTCCTTTTCTAGTAGCCGTCACAAATGATTAATCGTGAGGTTTTCATTTACATTATAAACAGTCTGGGATGGAAGCCCAGCCCTGGTCTGTAGATGCTTCTCATTATCTCAGGTGAGATGTTGCTAATGAGTTGGGTGACTCCCTGTCTGGTTGCCTGTTAACTTGGAAGCAAGAGAGGAGGAACCAGAAGACAAATGTGGCCAGGACAAGGCCATCTGTTAGGTGTCAGACATCAGCACCAGCCACCTCACCTCGTAGCCCAGCACCCTGCCCGTGTGCCTGTTCCATGCGATGGGCTGCCAAGAGACCTCCACCTCCGCCGCCGAAACGCTCAGTGCCGAGGTCCCTGCTGGTGCTATCTGTGGCTCTGGGAGATGGGAGAAAACACAGCTGGTGGAATATTTGTGTTACCAGGAGGCTGTGGTGTCAGGAATTGAGGGAAGTTGAAGAAAAGAAGAAGAGTTTCTTTCTGGGGCAGCAGGCAGAAAGTCAGGAGACCTTGTGTGAATTCTTAGCTCTGCCACTCATTGCAGACTAGCAGCAAAACCTGTGTCCAGTACTGGTTGTTACTCATAAGGTGGGACAGATTTTCAGAGGAGATCACCTGCACTGGGTGGCCTGAACAGCTGGGCCATCTGAGAGCTACACTTCTAAATGTCTCCTGGTTTTCCCAGGTCTTCCCAGGCCACTCATAGGGAGGTCCTTAGGGACAAAGAAGCTGAAGCATGCTGCCTACTTACAGAGATGCTGAAAGTCTTTCCCTTGCCTTGTTTGACTTCGATTTACTATCTTCTGCCTTAAGTATCTCGTCTGTCTCCAATGAGCAACTTTAAGTAGGCTCCTTAATATCCCTGTGGAGACCTGTCTGATCATATCTAGGCCCTCCTGATGCAACACAACCATAACAAAAGTAACAGCAGTTACCATCTTCTCCTGAGTAGACAACAGATATGGAGCTCAGGGTTCCTTCTCCTTCGTTGTTGTAGACACCAACTTTCACTTCAAAAGGAGAGAGAGGTGTAATGCTTTCATTCCTATAAACATATTTGCTTGCTTCCACTGAAGCCACCACTGCTTTTGTCCAGCTGGTTGAGCCAAGTGGGCGAAACACAATGATGTAGCCAAAACCTTCCCCATTTTGTAGCTCTTCTGGAACCGGCTGTAGCGACAAGGCAGGCAGTCAATAAGCATTTGCAAGTATACACTGTTTTAATTGAATCTTCATTCTCTGAGTATATTTTAGTGCTATTGATTCAGTTGACTGTGCCTTAGAGAAGATAATAATGTTTGCTCCATCAGTCAATGTATTATTGAAATGAAAATCAAAATAATAAATCTATTGAGGCAATCAATTCTGGAACAAAAGATCCGATCAGCTCCATTAAAGTTATTCTCTTGCAGGCACCAAGTTTTAAAAAATTAAAAGCATTTCACTCACTACAAGTTGTAGCTGAGATTTTGGGTTTGTTTGGTTGGGTTTTTTTTTCCCTTCCAAGGGGGATGCTAATTTGAAACAAATTATTTTTAAAAGAAAGAAACAAAACCAAAACCAAAACCAAAACCAAATAAACCCCAACGAAACAAAACAGAAAACCAAAAAAGAGTTGGGAAAAGAGCAAATGTACATACAGTAATGTGCATCAGCTGGATAATTGCCTACATATCAGTGTGGTGTTTGTTTTGCTTTTTTTTTTTTTTAGCCCAAATGGAAGTCTCAGTGCATGAACATCTAAGTTTGTTTGGAAGAGAAATGTTGTTGCAAGTCAACATGACAAAGTTAATGTTTCTGTTAATAAAAATCTCATGTCAAGATATGTATTAATGACTCACACTGAACAGGCAATTAGATCAGCACTGTATCCAACACAACCTTTTTTTGTTTCCATGGGATGAAAACACATCCACCCTGGCTTCTCATCAAGAGAACATTTATGAAACAAGAAAAGATCAGTGGTATGTGGAGGAAGAAGCATTTCTCAGCAAAATTTCATTTATTGTAGATGCTGGCAGCAAAGTAAGATGCATAGGAAACCAAATGTGGAAATGGGTTTCAAAGAGAGAAACACACAGAGGCAGAACCGAAGTCCCTGTGATCAGTGATCATCCTTGACTCCATCCTTCTCTACCTGGAGCACTAACAGGGTGAGAGGATGGGATTAAAAAAATGATGAAGGACATCAGAGGATCTCAGGCCACCTATTTTATTCCTTACAAATTCCTTCCAGTTTTAATCAGAAATCCAGCCTGGCTTGTGTAACAGTTGTACCTCTCCTCAAGTGTTTTACAAACGCTAACTCCCCAGGATGCCCCTTTCCATCACTTTTCCAGGCTTGAGAGAGTTAAGGATGAGGGCTGATAGTGAGCTGGGGATTTATAAAAGCTCAGGAGACTTTCTAGAACATTTAATTTGTTTTTGAGGCTTCTGTGACCTCAGATTTAATCAAGATGTTCAATGAGTTCATCACAGAAAGCTGGAGAGTCCTGCTCAGTGTTGTTAGCTGGGCATAATTAGTATTTCTTCTGACTATTTTTCAGGACACACTATGGAGTCCAACAGGATAATTTGATTGAGATCTCTCAGGTTGTTTTCAATTTTCATGTTCTTTTGCTTCTCAGTAAAGGGTAAAATGAAACAAAGAAGTTAAAGATACATATGGAGGAAAATTTTGCCCAGGAAAAGTCAAGTTCCACTTTGGGGCATGGTGAGAGGAAAGCATTGACAAGATTATTTATCTAGTAGGGATTTTTTTATCTTTTGACCTTATTTTTTAACTTTCACCTCCCTTCCTCCTCCAGTGTAGGTTAAATGGCAGCTTTTTAGCATACAGAACACAGGTAACTCCCTCAGTTGATGAATAACATCATTTTTAGTTCAGTTTAATTCCTTTTCCTTCCCTTCAAACTGTCTGGATGAGCTTGGTTATTTCTTTTTCTAAAGAATGAGGTTAAGGGTAGCTTTCCTTGCTTAAGCTGAACTAAAAGTCTTCTTGTTTTTTTCATGAAGAAATGTTTTCCATGACTTGCAAAGTGAACAATATGTTTTTGGAGCCTCTGTCCCAAATTAAATTAAATTAAACAGAGGTCGTGTGTGCAGCTTCTGGGATAGCTGCACCTGATAGTTAGATACCAGGCAAGGCTGCCTGGCTCCTGTCCTCCAAGCTGGGTGCTGCTGCTGGCAGTGGCCAGCTCCTAATTCAGCCAGATGTCCTCAAAGCTAGAGGAAAGATTTAATTAGGTAAGTCCCCTAACTTTATCTGTGGTTTTGAGTGGCAATGAAAACCCCAAAGCATGAGAGCTGAGGTTTTCCCATATGGCTGCAGTTCCAACCAAGCTGCTTGCTCCATCCCTGCCCTGATATCCTGATCTGAGCTAGAGCAGAACTCATTCTAGTCAGTGATTTGACTTCCCAGCCCAGTCTCTGCTCAGTGCTGGCACTTTCTGCAGCTCAGGGCAGGTTTGCACAGCCAGAGGCTGCTTCTAGCTAGGAGAAGCTGATGGGGATATTTCCTGACAAGGGCTGGGCTGCACAAAGCTCTGCCTGAGACTTGGGCACACCAAGGACACTGCCACAGCTTGTACCCTGCCTTGAGGGGCAGGAAGTCAGAGGTGACACCTGCAGGGAGGAGCACACAGGACAAGTGATTATCAACTGCTCAGTGAGGGATTGCAGCTGATGGATATCATCTTCAGAATCAGGGCCAAGCCTCTTATTCAGGACTCTGTCCCTTCTGCCTTCCATCCCACTTCCTGTGTTCCTGAATCTAGTTCTAGAATCCAGCTCTTGAATCCAGTTCCCATCTGCTCCTGAGTCCAGGCTGGGACTTGTGCAGTGCCTGCTCCCAGGATCAGTGGTACCAATGGTGCCATCATTGCCATCAGGGGTTGGGTTGGCTCTTGCTTTGTGCCTCTTTGTCCCTGTTCCATGTGATTGTTCTTCTTTCCATCCCAACTGATTTAGCTTCTTTCCCAGTCCCTCAGTCTTTCTCCCTTCTTCCCTTTGGGAAGGCAGAGGCATTCACAGGCCACCCCAAGCCTGACCCTTGAAAACAGATTTTGCAAGATGCTGCCTCCCTTCATCTCTGAGTCCGTAGGGAGGCTGCTGGGTGCCTGGAGAAGGAGGACTCTTTGCCACAGCAGTCACTTTCCACCGCCTGAAATGACTTGTGCTCACCCATTGCAACTGGCACTGTGGTATTAACTCCTCTGGAAATATATATTCCCTCCTCTGGCTGGAGAGCTGGAGAATTAAAGGGCTCATCTCTTTTAACACATAATAGGATATGTCTTGTCAGCACAGTGTTCCAGAATGAAAAACATGTAAACAAAAAGTGTGAAAAATGTTAATGCAGGAAATGGCCAAGCAGATTAGTGTGTTAAGCACCTCCTGTACAATGGAGATAAGAGGGTTATACAGACTTCTAAACATCTTTATAACATGCCTCTTAAACTGTTAATTTTTTTATAAATTGCTCAGCAGAACACAGAAAACTTGCTGGGTGTCTTACAGGTTCCTTTCTCTCCAAATGCAGGATGAAATCCAGGCTCAGCCAAAGTCAATGAGCGAAAGCCTTTGGATTTCGGCGCGGCTGTGGTTTCACCCACAGCCTCTTCCCCGTTAGACAGCTTAGGTTAATTGAGCTAACAGTTACCTCCCACGTGATGACCAGCTCAGAACGGGTTCCTCCTCCTCCACTGATGTTTGTGGGTGCCACGACAGGAACTGGAGGAGAAAGAGATGTTGGTGTTTGCAACCACCCACCAGTATTGCCGGGGTCCTGTCGGCTGGGTGATTAAAGCCTCCCGCGGAGCTGCTCTGCCTCGCAACACGTAGAGCAGGGACTGCATTACATAACAGCACATCTTAAATCAGCTGCAATTCTGTTGATGCATTTGCAAGTTTCTAAGGCTGAAGCCACAGATGGATTTGATACATGAGTACCCTGGTTCAAAATATTAATTAAAGAAGCTAGTAGCATCAAGTATCTGACATTATTATGCCTCATCAACTAATTGGCAAAATGATGTTCCATTCAGACTGTAGCTGCAACACTACTGATTTACTAATTATGCATTTGTTCAGCAAACATCTTGTTGGAGCAATATATTAATTTTTTTTTAATTGGCTCTATGCTTTTCTTAGCAAATTCCAAACTCTTAATTTGCTTTTCTCTAGCTTCTGACACTGCAAGTGCCCTAAAGTTCATTGATTACAGCTTGATTTCCTCAGTGCTGCTACAGGTGTGGGACACCATAGGTGTGAGGTCAAGATCAGGTAATGTGCTAGTGTTGTTGCCCAATGACAGGACACAAAGCAATGATCACAGGATCATAGGCTCACAGGATGTTAGGGGTTGGAAGGGACCAAAAGGGATCATTGAATCCAACCCCCTTGCCAGAGCAGGACCAGACAATCCAGCTCAGGTCACACAGGAAAACATCCGGACAGGCCTTGAAAGGCTCCAGAGAAGGAGACTCCACAGCCTCTCTGGGCAGCCTGTGCCAGTCCTCTGGGGCCCTTACAGTCAAGAAGTTGCCCCTTGTGTTGAGCTGGAACCTCCTGTGCTGCAGCTTCCATCCACTGCTCCTTGTCCTATCCCAGGCAGCAAGTGAGCAGAGCAAAGGGTGGAAGCTGAGGTGTAGCAAGTTCCATGGAAACATGAGGAGGAATTTTTTTTCCCTGTGAGGGTGACAGAACCCTGAAACAGGTTGCCCAGGGTGGGTGTGGAGTTTCTCTCTCTGGAGATATTCAAACCCCGCCTGGATGTGTTTCTGTGTGATGTGCTCTAGGTGCTCCTGCTCTGGTTGGACTGGATGAGCTTTTGAGATCACTTCCAGCCCCTGACATTCTGTGCTTCTGTGATTCAGGCTGAAGGTACTTCTCATCACTCAAAAAGCTCTCAATGGAGAGGCAAGGAGAAAATAAAAAGGCATTTCTTGCTTTTATATATATATGTCCCTAAAAATCTCCAACCCATTAGCCTGTAAATATCCACATTTTAGGGGGAACTGGTTTGTGATGCAGTGGATGGAATTTAGACAGAGCAGTCTTGTTCTTACTGTGCAGTTCCCTGCAGATCTACTTGCCAGGATGACATCATGTTGCTTTTCAGCTGCTGGAGAAGTACGAAAGAGAAAAGAACCCTGGAACTGAGACAGGACCTCCCTTGAAGAGGGCATTTGTGCTATTTGCCATATCCAAACCCTATTTTTGGCCATTTCAAGACTGTTTTGTCACTTCTTTCATTCAGCATTCGCTGTCTGAATATTGGATGTGATGAGACAGGGCCAAAAATAGGCTGTGCAAAAAGTTTTTCAGAGATATTGGTAAATTTTGCCATGAGATGGGGACAGGCTTTGTAGCAGGGCCTTTTGTGACAGGGCAAGAGGTGGTGGTTTGAAAGTAAAAGAAGGAGATTTAGACTAGAGACAACAAAGAAATTTATTATGCTCAGGGTGGTGAGACCCTGGCCCAGGTTGCCCAGAGTGGTGGTAGATGCTCCATCCCTGGAGCCATTCCAGGTTGGGTTCTGAAGGGGGCCTACAGGAAGGCTGGGGAGGGGCTATTGACAAGGTCTAGCAATGCCAGGACAAGGGGCAATGGGTTTGAACTGGCAGAGGGGAAATTTAGACTGGATGTTAGGAGGAAGTTCTTGACAGTGAGGGTGGTGAGACACTGGCAGAGGTTGCCCAGGGAGGTTGTGGCTGCTCCCTCCCTGGAGGTGTTCAAGGCCAGGTTGGAGGAGGCCTTGAGTGAGCTGTGCTAGTGGGAGGTGTCCCTGCCTATGGCAGAGGGTTGGAACTGGTTGATCCTTGAGGTCCCTTCCAACCTTCCCATTCTATGATTCTATGATTCTCTGGGGCTCTGAGTAACCTGCTGTAATTGCAGATGTCCCTGCTGACTGCAGAAGAGTTGGACTAGATGAGCTTTAAAGGTCTCTTCCAACCCAAACCATTCTATGATGATCTTCCACTCTGCATTAGACCAGCCCTAGCAGGGGCAATGAAAAGAATATCCATTTAAATTCTCAGGCATTTATGTGAAGCCACTATCATTTCTAGATACACATTTATACACATACCATTTCTAGATATCAGCACACACAGAAATCTTTATCACATTTCATCCACTTCATCCATTTCTAGAAATACAGAAATTTCATAATATTATTTTTGTCCAGGCATCAAACTGAGTGTGGGTGTAAACAGACTGGATTGTTTTGGAGAGTTTAGCATAGGTCTCCAATTCTGTCACTCACAATCAATATCTTGGTGCACATCAGAGGCAAATAATAGGAGACTGAAAAGAGCAGCATTAAAGGGAGGGAAATCATAGAATGGTAAGGTTGGAAGGGACCTCAAGGATCATCTAGTTCCAACCCCCTGCCATAGGCAGGGACACCTCCCACTAGTACAGGTCACTCAGGGCCTCATCCAATCTGGCCTTGAACCCCTCCAGGGAGGGAGCAGCCACACCCTCCCTGGGCAGCCTGTGCCAGTGTCTCACCACCCTCACTACAAAGAACTTCCTCCTAACATCCAGTTTCAATCTCCCCTCTGCCACTTTAAACTTTTTAAATAAAAAAGGAACCAACAACCAAACAAAAACAAACCTCCAAACAACAACAACCAAAAAACCAAAACAACAACAACAACAAAAAAAAAGCCCACCAAAAAACCAAAAACCAAGACAAAACAGACTTTCAAGCCTACAGTTTCACTCTTCCATGAACCAGTTGATGCTCAATTAGTTCATCTGTTAAACGTGTTCAGTGGGGAAAAAAAAAAAATGTACTACTGCTCAGCAGAGCCTCAACTGGGTCATAGTTGAGAAACAGACGAAAATTTACAGCTGAGTGCACCAACAGAGGCTCAATTAATTCTCAGCCCTGCTTTAATGAAATGAACAGTGGCTCATTTGCATCCACAAATCTACTAATGCTCAGATTTCAGCTGGCAAAATAGCTGTTCCAGCAGCCAAGTTCAGATTCACCCTTTCCTGGCCAGCCTTTTGCTGCCCACTCTGTCAGAGTGTTTTGCTTCCAGTTGTGATTTAAGAAGAAAGCAAATGAAGATGAGCTGCTAATTCCCCCTCTGCACAGCAGTATTTTGGAGCAGTTTACAGCAGTGGAGGGGTTAACCCTCTAAAACCTGAAGTGAGGCTTTCTGTTGCCTCAGGCTGTGCCCCACTGTAAGGAAGTAACATTCCTTGTGCTATTGGCATGATAAATAATATTAATTTCATTGTTTCTTTCCAGCCCCAGCCTTGGGAATCCCTCTGATAATTACAAAAAAAAAAAAAAAAAAAAAAAAGCTTTGAAAGATGAAAACTTTTTTCCCTTTA
>VWZE01016585.1:206799-218454 GCA_013396675.1 Eubucco bourcierii | reverse complement strand
AGTGTTGGTCAGGAGGTAGATGGAGGAGATTTTAGTGAACTGAGTGTTGGTCTCTCCTTCTGAATAACTAGAGATAGGATGAGAGGAAGTGGCTTAAAGTTGTACCAGGGGAGGTTTAGGATAGATATTAGGAAAAATTGCTGTAGTGAAAGAGTGGTCAGGCATTGGAAGAGGCATTGGGAGGTGGTGCAGTCCCCATCTCTGGAAGTGCTCAAATAACCTGTAGACATGGCACCTGGGGACATGATTTAGTGGACATGTTGGTGTTGGGTTGATGGTTGGACTGGATGATCTTAGAGGTCTTTTCCACCCTTCATGATTCTGTGATGGGACATTGAATCCCTTAATAATTTCTGATTATTTTTGACTTGAGAAGGAACAATGAGCTGAAAGCCATGGAGCTCCTGAAGGTTTCATGAAGATGCAACCTTCAGATGGGAAAAGCTGTACTCAAATGCCTCTTTCTTATGCTTGACAGAATCCAGCTGTAAGTCAACAGGAAACCAACCTTCATTCATTCCACTACTCACAGAAGTATCTTTTTTTTAAACCACCTTCTTTTAACTGACATTTAAATCTAATACAAAAAGCCTTTTTTTTTTTTTTAATAAAAAGAAAATGTCTAATTCATGCATCACAGCTTGGGTAGTTAATATTTATTCCCAACAACACAAGATTGGATGATGTAATGAATTATTAAAGGAAACGAACAATAACAAGAGCAGGAGTTGAAGCTGGCAGCAATATCATAGCCATTAAGCACACAAAAACATCACAGTGTCTTGCTGCTGGTATTTATGTGCTTGTAGCTAGATCTGTAACACACATTAGACCTTGTTCTGCATCCTGTTACATGATCCCAGCCTCTCAGATGATGCAAAGAAGCACTGGATTTGGGCTTCTGGTGGTCTTCTCACATCATCCAAAATTCTTGTCCCCCGTGCCTATCTGACTGTAACTGTTGAGTGGTCCAAAGGAGGCCAAAAAGGTACTCAGAGGGCTGCAGCAGCTCTGGTGTGAGGACAGGCTGAGAGAGTTGGGGCTCTGCAGCCTGGAGAAGAGAAGGCTTCCAGGAGACCTTACAGTAGCCTTCCAGGATCTGAAGGGGGCTACAGGAAGGCTGGGGAGGGACTATTGACAAGGTCTGGGAATGACAGGACGAGGGGCAATGGGTTTGAAGTGTCAGAGGGGAGATTTAGACTGGATGTTAGGAGGAAGTTGTTTGCAGTGAGGGTGGTGAGACACTGGCACAGGTTGCCCAGGGGGGTTGTGGCTGCTCTCTCCCTGGAGGTGTTCAAGGCCAGGTTGGAGGAGGCCTTGAGTGACCTGTGCTAGTGGGAGGTGTCCCTGCCTATGGTAGGGGATTGGAACTAGATGATCCTTGAGGTCCCTTCCAACCTTACCATTCTATGATTCTATAACAGGCTCAAAGATCTGCTCCTGTGCAAGGCAGAGGTGGATATGGAACCCCTCAGCTTTGAAAACAGGCTGAAAGGGTTGGGATTGCTCAGCCTGGAGAACAAAAGGCTCCAGAGAGAACTTCTTGAGGCCTTGCAGTATTTAAAGGGGTTGATGAGAAACCTGGGAACACACTTTTTAGCAGGGTCTGCTGTGACAGGACAAGAAGTGATGAGTTTAAACTCAAAGAGGGAGATTTAGACTACAGAAAGAGATTTACAGAGAGAGAGAGGGAGGTGAAACATTGACCCAGGTTACCCAGAGAGGTGCCCCATCACTGGAACCATTCCAGGTCAGGTTATCTGGGGCTCTGAGCAACCTACTCTAGTTGCAGATGTCCCTGCTGACTGCAGGAGGGTTGGACTGGATGAGCACTTAAGATCCCTTCCAACCCAAACCAGTTTTCTGTGATTCAATGATTTAGTGATGAGTAAAGCTCAAATGTCCCCATGGTGCCAGGCACTTTGTTACTAGGGTGTGGAGCTGAGAAGGGAAGGGATTTAGGCTTGAATGAAAAATCTATGTTTCCTTGGCAATAATCACCAGGTACTGCAGCAGTTGTTCGTGTGCAATTTGTAGTACAATGAGAAAATAAGTTTGGGTTTCATAATCCATCACATAGCCACATTAAACTGGAGAGGAGCAAAATATGAAGCAGCAGAGCACAGTCTTCAATGTAATGATGTAATGATACATCAACTAAATGAGATTTTATAGATGAGGAAGGATGAGTAAGCTTGAAAGAACTGAGCATTGCTGCTGACTTCCCAACCCTGTTCATCACAATCATACAACTGTTGCAGTTGGAAAACACCTCTAAGATATTTGTGTCCAACCCTCAGTCTAAGATGGCCATGGACATTAAACTGTGTCCCAAAGTGCTATGGCCACAGGTTTCTTGAACCCTTCCAGGGACAGCAACTCCACCACTTCCCTGGGCAGCCTGTTCCAATGCTGGAGCACTCTTGAAGTCATAGAATCAGGCAGGTTGGAAGAGAGCTCCAAGCTCACTCAGCCCAACCTAGCACCCAGCCCCAGCCAATCAACCAGACCATGGCACTAAGTGCCCCATCCAGGCTTGGCTTCAACACCTCCAGGGTTGGGGACTCCACCACCTCCCTGGGCAGCCTGTTCCAATGTTTGAGCATTCTTAGAATCACAGAATCATAGAATCAACCAGGTCAGAAGAGACCTCCAAGCTCATCCAGTCCAACCTATCACCCAGCCCTATCCAAGCAACTAGAGTATGGCACTAAGTGCCCCATCCAGGCTTGTCTTGAACACCTCCAAGGGTGGGGAATTCACCACCTCCCTGGGCAGCCTGTTCCAATGCTTGAACACTCTTACAGGAAAGATTTTTTCCCTAGTCTCCAACCTAAACCTCCTCTAGTAAAATTTCAGGCCGTTTCTTCTCCTTCTGTCACTTGATGGTAGGGAGAAGAGCCCAACCCTCACCTCAGCCCAACCTCCTTTCAGGGAGAGAGCAGTGAGGTTTCCCCTCAGCCCTCTCCTCTGCAGAATAAGCAACACGACTTCTCCCCTCTGCTCCTCACCAGCCCTGTTCTCCACACCCTTCCCCAGTTTTATTGTCCTTCTCTGGATATGTGGCAGCCCCTCAGTGTCCTGCCTGTGTTGAGGGGTTCAAAACTGAACCCACTATTTGCAGTGCAGCCTCACCAGTGCCCAGCATGGGGAAAGGATCATTTCCCTCCTCCTGCTGCCCTATGGATGCATCTCCCTCTCAGCACGGGGACACACTTGAGGACAGCATTTCAAAGGTAGGTTTAAATATGAAGCAAGATTTACAAGTGTTCCTCTTCTGCCTCTGCAATTCTCTTTGCATTAATGATGCATTTCTTCACATCTCCTTGCACCAGCCACAAGACAACACCCTCATTAAGAAGTGCTGGTGATAAAATAGTTGATTCAATTGACTGGGTACCTAACATATGGTGGCTTCATCAAACAGTATCAAAGGAGATTCAAGTGTGAATCAGAAAATGTTCATAAATTGGGGACCTGAGTAATAAGTTATAACAAGCCTCTGTAGTGTCTTTCTCACCATCAAATATTGATGCACTGTTATTTTTATTGCAGCTGCACCTAAGAGCTGGAGGTACAAATCAGAAAGCAGAAGTGTGCATGAGAAGAAGACAACCCTGCCCCTCAGAACTGACCTATTTAGGTAAAGAGACTGGGAAAAAAAATAGTCTTTAAAGATAGAGAATAATAAAGGGGTGATCCATTGAATGCAGAGGCTCTGTGCTCAGTCCCTGATGGATTTTTGGCTACTGCTTTGTCACTGAAGTTTAGTCATAGAATCATACAATCACTAAAGAAAAAAAGAAGAAAAGACCTCTAAATGCATCAAGCCCAACAACCAGCTTGACACCACCATGCCCACTAAACCATGGCCCATAGTGCCATGTCTCCATGGGTTTTGAACAGCTGCAGGGATGGGGACTCCACCACCTCCCTGGGTAGCCTGTTCCAATGCCTGACCACTCTTGCAGGAAAGAGATTTTTACTAATATTCAGTCTTTTAATGGAATTAAATCATACCAGCAGTGCTTGTGTACTCACACACAAAAGCTACTTCAAGAAGAGGCCTCAAATTCAAGTCTGCCAGCAACAGGGGATTTGTGTTATCCTGTGATGCCTTTCTTCCTCTCCATCTAGTCTAAGTCTCCCCTCTTTTAGTTTCAAACTTGTCTTGTCACAACAGGCCCTGCTGAGAAGTCTGATATTTTTCTCATTAGGCTACTTTAAGTGATGAAAGGTCTCCCTGTAGCCTTCTCTTCTCCAGGCTGAACAACTCCAACTCTCTCAGTCCTATTTCACAGGCAAAGTCCATCCCTCTAATCATTTTTGTGTCCTACTGTGGACCCTCTCAAAAACTGGCCTTGGAGTGAGGAAAGGTGGCAGCAGCATGACTTGTACTATGCTGTCCCTCTACTCCAACTGTGCTGCCCTGCATGAGGCTGGCAAAGAAGCAGGTGACAACAGGAATATCATTTCTGAAACTTTCCTTTGGGCTTTTCAACTTGGGTCTGAACCAGTTATGGAAAAGGAAGTTGTTAGGAGGTGATGATTGCACAATCCCAAGCACAGCTCCAGGCTGGGTGGGGAACGGCTGAGGGCAGCCCTGAGGAACAGGCCCTGGGGGTCTGGGTTGATGAAAAGCTCAACCTGAGGCTGCAGTGTGAGTGCAGCCCAGACAGCAACTGAGTGCTGGGCTGCAGCAAGAGCAGTGTGGGCAGCAGGGCAAGGGAGGGGATTCTACCCCTTTGCTCTGCTCTCCTCAGACCCCACCTGCAGTCCTGTGTGCAGTTCTGGAGCCCTCAGCATAGGAAGGACATGGAAGTGTTGGAGTGGGTCCAGAGGAGGCCACAAAGATACTCAGAGTGCTGCTGCAGCTCTGCTGTGAGGACAGGCTGAGAGAGTTGGGGCTCTGCAGCCTGGAGAGGAAAAAGCTTCCAGGAGACCTTAGAGTAGCCTTCTGAAGGGGGATTTGAAAGGGGCTACAGGAAGGCTGGGGAGGGACTATTGACAAGGTCCCATTCTATGATTCTGTGATTGGCATGAAGATGAAGATGATCTAGTGTGAGATCATCTAATATCCAAACCAAACCTCCTCTGTTGCAACCTGAGGCCATTTCCTCCTGTTCTGTTCCTTGGGAGAAGAGACAGACCCCACACCTGGCTCCAACCTCCTTTCAGGGAGTTGTAGAGAGCAATGAGATTTCCCCTCAGCCTCCTTTTCTTGAGGCTGAACAGCCCCAGGTCCCTCAGCTGCTCCTCACAAGTCTTGCCTTGCTCTGTGTTCTTCGTCAGGAATTGAGTCATTCGAAGCCTCCACTAAGAGCAGTTTGTACCCACTCAAGAGCTGACAAGACAATGTTTGATCTGAAGTAATGCTTGTTCTGAAACAATATTTCAGTGGCTGGGCAGGCTGAGGATGGAATGGCTCATTCAGGGGATCAAAACCAGCTTAGGAAAGAGAGACCAGGAGCTAATAAAAGCTTCAGAGTTGCCTGAAACAGAGGTCACACTACCTGAAGACAATTAGGGAGCTAGCAGTAAATAAGAGACTCAGGCAGAATTTATGTAAAAGCACAAAGGACTACAGAGTAATTAGTTAACAGGGAAGGGAATTAAAGAAAAAACAAAAACAAAAACCAAAAAGTGAGTAATTTCCAGCTCTACTGAGGCCCATGTCAGGAGAGGGATGAGAAAGCAGAGCACAGCAGAAAATCAAGAGGATGCATCTCAAATGCATGGGATAAAAGAAAAAAAAAGAGAGCAATGTGAGATCCCAACCCTGTTGTCATAAACTTCCTGAGAGCCATGACTTTACCCCCTGGGTGAGTTCAGAGGGGCTGCACTTTATCCTCTTCCATTTGTCTTTCAAATAATGGAACTGTGATTCTAAAGGCAAGAGAAATTATTTCCTTTAATGGGCTCCAGATCAGGCTCTAAGAGGTGATTGAAGAAGCAGCTGTGAAACGCTTGTCTCACCTGCTGGGAGGCTTGCTGAAAACTGTTACTTTTCACAACATTTTAGACTAGGTGAAGGCTAGAGAATATAATTTTTAGTGGTTGCATCAGAAGGCAAGGTTAATTCCAAGTACTGTGGCAGGCAGAAAAGTTTAGCTTGTCCAATGTAACACGAGTAGAACATTTTGTCTGCCTGCTCTCTTTGAGTGCCTGTTGAGCGACAAAAAGCAAAGAGATCTGCAGCAGATCTGATGAATTCATCCTTGTGAAACAAGCAGGAGGAGAAAAAACAACATGAGCTACTCAGGACACAGGTGTTCATAAAGCCCTGTTGTAGCAAGGGATTGCTCAGGCATAAGCCTGACTCCAAACTTGCATCTCTGACTTACAAAACACTGCAATTTCTATCAGGCTGGTGCTGACGTTTCTGTGCCTGTCTGAATTACACAGGTGCTACCTCTGGGTAAGGAGCTCAATTAAGCCAAGTTGCTATGAGGAAAAGAAGAGATGAAAATCCACTTATATAAATCCATAAAAAGTTCCTGCACACAAGGGCTAATTAGAGGCACTCAGAAATAAACCAGACATTCCATGTGTAACAAGCCTTGCAACTTACTCTGCAAAAAGATGGATTTCTTGGATAGTTTTCACTTCATATGGATCATGAGAATATAAGATTGCACTTAAAGGCCAATTTTCCATCTGCAGAATGCCCATCCTTGCCTTGCCAGAGGATGAGGGCAAGGTAAGGATGGAGAGCAGGCAGCACAGTCCTGTCCCAGTGCTGAGTGGCCTGTAAGCCATGGTTTGGACATAGAGATGGTGCTTTTCCATACAGGATGAAATCTGCCTTCAGGAATGAATCACAGAATGGTGAGAATGGGAGTGACCTCTTGGGATCATCCAGTCCAACCTGCCTGCTAAAAGCAGAGGCACCCTCAGCAGCTTGCCCAGGATCAAAATGTCCAGGTGGGTTTGGAAGGAGACTCCTGAGAAGGAGACTCCACTAGACTCCCGAGATGGAGACTCCACAGCCTCTCTGGACAGCCTGCTCCATGCTTCCAGCACTCTCATGGCAAAGAAGTTTCTCCTCATGATCAGATGGAAGCTCCTGTGCTCTGGTTTCCTATTTCCCCTTGTTCTGTCACTGGACACCACTGAATCACAGAATCACAGAAACCTCCAGGCTGGCAAAGTCCCTCAGGGTCACCAAGTCCAACCTAGAACCTTACGCTACAAGGTTCACCTTAAACCATAGCCCCAAGCACCACATCCAAATGAGCCTTAAACACAGCCAGGGTGGGAGACTCAACCACCCCCAGACTGAAGAGTCTGGCCTCATTCTCTTGATCCCTGCCCTTTAGCTACTGATAGGCACTGAGAAGATCTGAAGATACATTAATTTGGATTATTCATCGACGAATCCAAAGCCCTTTGAGCCTCTGCAAACCTTTAGTCCCACAACAGTTTGTGAGAAGTTTTCCCTGGTTTGTTTAAGCACAGAGTAATTGATATGGCTTTGTTTGCTTTCCATCTACTCAGCCCATTGGATTGATCTGCAGCCCTGTCCTCTCTGTCTGACTCCATTAGCATACAGATAAGCATTGTATGGAGGAAGAATCATAGAATCAGTCAGGGTTGGAAGGGACCACGAGGATCATCCAGTTCCAACCCCCTTGCCATGAGCAGGGACACCTCACACTAGATCTGGAAGAGAAAGCAAACAGCCTGCCCAAGGTCTACTGGAGGCCAAACTTTGTGCCATGATCCAAAAGAAGAGTTTAGAAGGTTTCTGCAGAAGGCATGAGGCTGGTGACAGCTCATTAAAATTGTCACACGTACTTTTAAAAGTAAAGAACCTGAGAAACCAAGCAGGGATGATAGCTACAGCTTTTAATTAACCAGGCCAAACAACCCACCTTCAAAAGTGTTGTCTCATGTGAACAAAAGATTGTTGATGGCTATTTGCTTTGATCTTGAGAGCATGAAAGGATAATATGTATTTAACAAAAGCTGATGGAGAAATAAAAGCTGAGAAAAGCAAGAGGTGGCAACTCATTAGATTTTAAAGTGCAGCAGAGGTAATTTTTGTGTGCTGCTATACTGCTCAGCCAGTGTCTTCAGGAAGAAGTGGGATTTGAATTCAGAGATGTGAATTGCATCAATTCAATGCAGCAAATCTCTTTGAAATTCCCATCAGCACTGGTGGACTGGTGTAAAACTGGGAGTACAGCAAGCCTACTTCTGCAGACTCCAGCCCTGCCAGTGGGGCAGCTGTCTCTTCAGGGGCATGAAATAATTCCTTGTGAAATGAAGTAACCCTGATACTTGATGTAAATATTCACTCTTCTGCAGTCTACCTCCAACATCAAGTTTCTGCCACCTCCTAATGTCACTGAAGTCACCATCGTAGCGCTGCACGGAGTCAAAGGGAGTATTCTGTGTGCAGTTCTGGAGCCCTCAGCACAGGAAGGACATGGAACTGTTGGAGTGGGTCCAGAGGGGGCCACAAACATGCTCAGAGGGCTGCAGCAGCTCTCTGCTATGAGGACAAGGTACAAGAGTTGGGGCTCTTCAGCCTGGAGAAGAGAAGGCTTCCAGGAGACCTTAGAGTAGCTTTCCAGGATCTGAAGGGGGCTACAGGAAGGCTGGGGAGGGACTATTGACAAGGTCTGGGAATGCCAGGACAAGGGGCAATGAGTTTGAACTGGCAGAGGGGAGATTTAGACTGGGTGTTAGGAGGAAGTTCTTGACAGTGAGGGTGGTGAGGCACTGGCACAGGTTGCCCAGGGAGGTTGTGGCTGCTCCCTCCCTGGAGGTGTTCAAGTCCAGGTTGGAGGAGGCCTTGAGTAACCTGTACTAATGGGAGGTGTCCCTGCCTATGGCAGAGGGTTGGAACCAGATGATCTTTGAGGTCACTTCCAACCTTACCATTCTATGATTCTATGATTCTGGGTCTGATGAAACCAGTAGCAAAGGAATTTTTATTGTCTGAGAAATCCTATCTAAAACCCTGTTCCCTCTGCCTAAGAGCAGAGCCACTCTTGATTTCACAGGCTGTGCTATATTGTTGCCAGGTTTCCTCAGAGATGCCAGTGGACATTGAGAGAGTGACTGAGTAGTTTCACAAAGACTCAGAAGCATCAGAGATGCTGAGTTAAAAAGTACAAAGGGAAGCAAGAGAGAGGCAGAGCCAGGGAAACCAGCTCTTGAGTGAGTCAGCCTTGCCAGTAGTACACACACACTCATTCTGTGTTCTTTCCACAGAATCCTAGCATGGTGGAAGTGGACCTCTAGAGATCAATTGTCCAGTCCAACCCTTCTGCTAAAACAGGGGAATACACAGCAGCTTGTCCAGCATTGCAATGTCCAGGTGGGTTTGGAATCTTTCCAGAGAAAGAGACTTCACAACCTCTCTGGGTGGACTGCTCCAGGGCTCTGTTGTCCTCAAAGCAGAGAGCTTGGTCTCCTGTCAGATTTACGAGATGTGGTGTGGTTCTTATCTTCCCCGTGTCTGTTCTTGTCCTGTTTCAAATCTGCATCTAAACAGTGGATGTCAAGAGGGGATAGTTGTGCAGTCCTAGACTGAGACAAGAGCTGTTCCTTACCATGTCCAGGCAAAGAGAAATACAAGAAAGATATGGAAGTGCTAGGGTGGGTCCAGAGGAGGGCAACAAGGCTGGGGAAGGGCCTGGAGAATAAATCTGATGAGGAGCGACTGAGGGAACTGGGGATGGTGTGAGGAAGAGGAGGCTGAGGGCAGAGCTCATTGCTGTCTACAGCTGCCTGAAGGGACATTGTGGAGAGGCTGCTGCTGGGAATTGGAGACAGGACAGGTTTAGATTGGACATTAGGAAAAAAGTTTTTTCCTGGAGAGAGTGATCAGGGACTGGAATGAGCTGCACAGGGAGGTGGTGGAGTCCCCCAGCCTGGCTGTGTTTCAGGGTGGGTTGGATGTGGTACTTGGGGCTATAGTTTTGGAGTAGGGTTCTAGATTGGACTTGGTACTCCTGAGGGGCTTTGCCAGCCTGGAGGTTTCTGTGGTTCTGATTCTGTGATTTCTTGGCTATTAGTCTGCCTTGTGAACAGAACATAACGAAGCACCAAACTCCTGTAGCCATACATTGATCAGTCTGAACATTCACAATAGTGATAATGCAACACACTGAGAAGGAATAGGTCAGGAACCAGACTTCATGAAGTTCCATGGTGTGGAGCCAGGTAGAAAAAGAACTGACTTACCAAAGAAACAGGTTTCCAGGTTTAGTATTTGCCTACAAGTTCTCCTGTTTTTGTGAAAACTTTACCACTCTGGTACATCAGACAAAAGTTCTTTCAGCACAGGCTGGGGTGCCCACACCATTATCCAACCTAATCCCAAAATTAATCATTATCTTGACAATTCAGCTGTTCTAGGAGTTCAGACACAGGCATTCACACCCCCAAATTTGCTCCAGATAGAATACTAAGCTCTTAATACAGGACTTAGGTAGAATTTAAAGAGTACATAAGGCCCTGAATTACCCTCTGAGTGGGAGTTTAATGCATTTAGAAGAATCTTCTTCCCTCTCTGCTTGTCAGAACATATTTTAGGTATAAAAGTATGATAGAACCTGCTGTTAACTTTAAAGGATTCTGTGTTAGACAACAAGTAAGTGAGACCAGGGACACAGCATGGCACTGGCTTGCTTTCAGAAAGCCTGGTCTGGTGTTCATGTGCACACAACTCCATAACAGATAGACTCTGAAGATGAGCGGTGTTCATCTTCAGTCACTTCAGCTTCCATGCTGATGGCTCATCTTCTTTCAGCTGCACATGCCCTTGCCCTTATGTCTCGAGCTCTAGCTTCTTGTACCTATTGGTTGGGCAGCCTGTGGGTTTGTAGGAAACCTTTGGGCAATCCTCAGTGGGCTCTTTTGACTGAAAATGGCAGGCACTGTATGTGGTTCAGTGAAGCCTTAGACCTGTGGCGTTGCGCAAAATAGCAGAGCGCAGCAATATTCTGCCACTTTCGTGGAGCCCTTAAGCAGCTCTTCTTTTCACTGCAAATTTGGAAAGTTTTTGAAGTTCTCATCACAGAATCACAGAATGTTAGGAGTTGGAAGGGACTTCAAAAGATCACCTAGAGCAACCCCCCTCTGCCAGAGCAGGATCACCTAGGGTAGGAGTAATGAAATAGCAGTATTTGTAATAAAAAAAAACCCTATGGCTTAACCCTTTGTGTTGGCCAAGCATTAGCCACATTTTCAAGGTCCTATTTCTATTCTTTCACTCACATAACAAGGCCAAGTGTAAGGTCCTGCACCTGGGTAGGCACAATCCCAAGCACAAATACAGGCTGGATGGTGAATGGCTGAGAGCAGCCCTGAGGAAAAGGACCTTGGAGTCTGGGTTGATGAAAAGCTCAACATGAGCCTGCAGTGTGCACATGCAGCCCAGACAGCCAACAGAGTCCTAGGCTGCATCAAGAGCAGCGTGGCCAGCAGGGCAAGGGAGGGGATTCTGCCCCTTTACTCTGCTCTCGTCAGACCCCACCTGGAGTACTGTGTGCAGTTCTGGAACCCTCAGCACAGGAAGGACATGGAAGTGTTGGAGCGGGTCCAGAGGAGGCCACAAAGATGATCAGAGGGCTGGAGCAGCTCTCCTATGAGGACAGGCTGAGAGAGTTGGGGCTCTTCAGCCTGGAGAAGAGAAGGCTT
>VWZE01016585.1:191759-203828 GCA_013396675.1 Eubucco bourcierii | reverse complement strand
AAAAAAAAAAAAAAATGGAGCTAGACTTAATCCTGGCTTTAAAAAAAAAAAATAATAGTAACATTAATATCAATATCCCATTGCTGTACACCCAGCTGCACTCCTGTAGACAGCTGGGAATGGAATGCTAAGTGCTGGAATAGCATAAGAAAATATGTTCTGTATGGAATTTGCTACCAGCATACTAATACCTATCCTACCTTTATCAGCAGACAGGCTGGTTGGTGGCACTAAGCAGCACGACAAGCAGAGTTTCTCTTTGCCTGTGCTGCTTACCTGGTGTGACTTCAATACAGGCAGGGTTGAGGGTTTGGGTTTGTTTGTTTTTTTTTCTCAGGCACTGGGGGTAGCTTTCATAGAATCATAGAATGGGAAGGTTGGAAGGGACCTCAAGGATCATTTAGTTCCAAGCCCCTACCATAGGCAGGGACACCTCCCACTAGCACAGGTCACTCAAGGCCTCCTCCAACCTGGCCTTGAACACCTCCAGGGAGGGAGCAGCCACAACCTCCCTGGGCAACCTGTGCCAGTGTCTCACCACCCTCACTGCAAACAACTTCCTCCTAATATCCAGTTTCAATCTCCCCTCTGCCACTTTAAACCCATTGCCCCTTGTCCTGGCATTACAAGACCTTGTCAATAGTCCCTCCCCAGCCTTCCTGTAGGCCCCTTCAGATACTGGAAGACTACTCTAAGGTCTCCTGGAAACCTTCTCTTCTCCAGGCTGCAGAGCCCCAACTCTCTCAGCCTGTCCTCACACCAGAGCTGCTGCAGCCCTCTGAGTATCTTTGTGGCCTCCTCTGGACCCACTCCAACATTTCCATGTTCTTCTTGTGCTGGTGGCTCCAGAACTGCACACAGGACTCCAGGTTTCATTCCCCCAGCTTTGCTCATCTAAAAGTTAGGCATCTCGTTTGAGATGGATGTGGCTGCCAAGGAAAAATAAATAACTACCTCAGACTGCATATTGACTTCAGCTAAATAAAAGTTAAGTGACATCAATCTCCTCCTTTGTTAGCAGAGAACTGCAAATTTTGGGATTTTTCAATCTGTTTTGTCTCAATTCCTCCCCAAGCAGATTTTTTTGGTTTTTGGTTTTGGTTTTTTTTTTGTTTTTTTTTTTTTTTTATGTTCTGTTCTATTTATTTATTTAGTTTGAAGCTAATGGATATTCTGGA
Source organism: Eubucco bourcierii (assembly GCA_013396675.1). Classification (NCBI taxonomy): domain Eukaryota; kingdom Metazoa; phylum Chordata; class Aves; order Piciformes; family Ramphastidae; genus Eubucco; species Eubucco bourcierii. The sequence goes on along the minus strand of VWZE01016585.1, from coordinate 202,650 downwards.
AGGTTTCAGTACAAGCTCAACAAACAGCGTTGACATTCTGGTAATTGAAATGTTTCATTGAAGTTTGTTGAACTGCCCTGACACATTTCTTCTCAAATTGGTTCAAGCTGAAAAGCTGTTTCACAGTGCAGGGTGTTTTGGATGTTGTATTTGATCACTGGGTTGAAGACTTCTCCACTTTACCCATTAATTGCCTATTTTTTTTTGCCTTTTTTTTTTTCCCCCCACTTTTTTCTCTAATTCCAACAGCAGTCATTAGACAGAATTCTTTTTTTCCCATTGTGCTGATTTGAAGCTCATTGGAATATTTTAATGAGAGAAATGAGGCTATTGGCTGTGAAAAGAAAGCAGCAAGAGCAGTGTGGGCAGCAGGGCAAGGGAGGGGATCTACCCTTTAACTCTGCTCTTGTCAGACCCCAGCTGCAGTCCTGTGTGCAGTTCTGGAACCCCCAGCACAGGAAGGACATGGAACTGTTGGAGTCAGTCGAGAGGAGGCCACCAAGATGCTGAGAGGGCTGCAGCAGCTCTGCTGTGAGGACAGGCTGAGAGAGTTGGGGCTCTGCAGCCTGGAGAAGAGAAGGCTTCCAGGAGACCTTGGAGTAGCCTTCCAGTATCTGAAGGGGGCTCCAGGAAGGCTGGAGAGGGACTATTGACAAGGTCTGGGAATGCCAGGACAAGGGGCAATGGGTTTGAACTGGCAGAGGGGAGATTGAAAGTGGATGTTAGGAGGAAGTTGTTTGCAGTGAGGGTGGTGAGACACTGGCACAGGCTGCCCAGGGAGGTTGTGGCTGCTCCCTGCCTGGAGGTGTTCAAGGCCAGGTTGGAGGAGGCCTTGAGTGACCTGTTCTAGTGGGAGGTGTCCCTGCCTATGGCAGGGGGTTGGAGCTAAATGATCCTTGAGGTCCCTTCCAATCTTACCATTCTATGGTTCTATGATTCTGTCTATTCTCACTCATAAGTTTGCTTAGGCATATAAAACCAAGGACACAAACATAGATAAGGCAGTCAGTGTCTCTCCCTGGCTTCTGCTGTCTTGACTGCTCCTGCCTGACCCTGCACATAGCCCAACTAATCATTTCCTTCTTAACCTTAACCCTTGCTGACCTCCTCCAACTCACCTTGCATGTAAGAGAGACATCCTTAGATAAGGGAGAGGGTGGGATGGGGTGGAAAGAGGGTGGAAGGTTTGTTGGGAACTCCTGCTGGGCACTCTGTTGGGAGGGCTATTGAGTTTCTGTATCCCTACACCCAAGCAACACCAGAAAAGTTTAAACTGTGCTAAAATGTTCATAGTTTGGGGATGTGACTTTACAGAGGGAAGCAGCAGAAGAATGCAGAAGCAGTTGGCAACCCTGAATGTTCAAAAGTGATGGAGAATGGTCCTGCCCAAGACATGGCTGTGACCCAAGCCTCTAGCTAGTGAACCCTGCTGGGTCTTTGCACTTCACATGGGAGCAGGGCAACCCCCTTGAGTTTGAGGCTCCAGGGGGCAGCTGAAAGATCTCGGTGGTTACCAGATCATTTTCTCCACCCACACTTTTAGAAGTCTCTGATGACAGTTTTCTTTGCATGAGGCTGTTGAAAGTCAGCTTTTCATTTTGGTGCTCAAACATCCTCCCAGCTTTCACAGGCTCACAGGATGTCAGGGGTTGGAAGGGACCCACAGAGCTCATCCAGTCCAACCCCCCTGCCAGAGCAGGACCAGACAATCTAGCTCAGGGCACACAGGAACACATCCAGACAGGCCTGGAAAGGCCCAGAAACTCCACACCCTCTCTGGGCAGCCTGTGCCAGTGCTCTGGGACCTTTGCAGGAAAGAAGTTCTCCCTTGTGTTGAGCTGGAACCTCCTGTGCTCCTGTTCTTTGAGTAATGGCAACAACTGCAGTGCAAAGCCCCAAAACCAAGTATGGGATGACAGAGAGAATTTACCACCTGGAGCTGCTTTACTCATGGCAGAGAATCATCTACCATCCTTCACAGAGATAGGAGTGAACTGTGTCCTGCAAACAAGCCTAAGAGCCAACAAGTATTGAGCACATTCTATTGACCCCTCCCTAAACAAGCCTTCTTGTCCAGTCCCTAGAAAACAATTTAAATGATGAATATTTGCTTATTACTGATTATTAATGCATGGGAAGTGCTGTATATGACTAATGCATTCTTGCAGCCTACCTCATTTCTCGGTTTCCCCTCAGCCATCCTCATTTAAATTCCCAGTGCAGTGAATCACATATGTTTATGTGGAGTCCCTGCAGTGTTTGGGGATCCTCAGCTCGTGGTGGGGGAACAGCACCCCTCTCTGGCAAAGCAAAAGGCTTTTCAGTTCCCATTTATTAAAATGCTTCAAGCAAAAAAAAAAACATCTTTATAAAATAAGTCTTCCATGAGGCTCCTGCTCTTTACTAAAGGCAGTTAGCAAGACTTCCATTTATGATGAGACTGGTGTCTAGACTTGCAGTTTTGAGTTAATTCTTTGCATTTTCTTTTTTTTTTTTAATTAATAAATTAATAGATTTTCCCCTTCTACTCTTTCTTTTCCTCAGTGGACACATGAGATGATAGAAGTGAGATGAAGAAAGCTCCCACTGCACTTCCTAAGTATATAACATACATGAAAATAACTCTTCTCTGTGTCAAGACTCCACTGTGGGAGTTCAGAGCATGAAGCTGACTCCTTTGTTCCATTTTATCTCTACACTGAGCCAGGGAGAAGTCTGGCATTTGGCACAGGGCACCAAAACAAAAACCTCTTTTCAGAATTGCCCACTGGACAAGTAGCCTCGCTCCCAAAAGCCCATTTGTCAAGACTTTGATCCAAAGGAAGAGGTTAATTGCCCAAAGGAAGATCTGAAGCTGTACTGCTAGAGGATCCTGAGAAGCTGACTGAGGAGTGACACAAAGAAAGAGCTTGAAAATCCAGTTAGGATTGGTCAGCTGTGGAATTTCTTTTTGATTCCTGCAGCTGAAGTCCCTCTTCAAGGTGGACAGGAACATGAACCAATAACTCCACTGCTCTAGGGTGAGCCATGGGTGGAATTCAGCTGTTTCTGACAACTTCTGAAGCAGGATACCCGTTGGAGAGATGACATTTAAACTGGGAACAGCAAGCAGACCTGGTTTGGGTATGTTCATGCTTTATTTTACCATCTAATGTAAAACTTGTCTGACTGGGGAGTTAGTTGAAGGCCTTATGTGTATGCTTCAACTGCTCTAAAGTATCCCACATAAATCAGAGCACACAAGCTGTTGAAGAGCTGGGCAGTGTGTTTGAGCTGCAGAGAAGATGGGAGAGACAAACAGGGTTGGGGGAAGATGTCTGTGCCCTGTAAATGAGACTGAGGGCTTGAGGACCTTCACTGCTTGGCCTGGGTAAGAGATTCAGAAGGTGATGCTTCAGACTGAGGAAATGTCAAGGTATTGGGGCCCAAACCCTGCACCAATTATTTAGGAAAAAACAAACAAACAAACAAAAAGGAGCTGGTAAAGAAGACCACAGAGACACTAATCTGTGCATGGTAAAATAGGAGCAGGAATAAGGAAAGCTTTAGTTAAAATAGGTAAATGCTAAGTGACATGTCAGGGTTTAATCACAGAATAGCTTCAGCTGGAAGAGATCTTAGAGGTCATCTACCCCAACCTCCCCAACATGAGCAGGGGCTCCTCTCAACTAGACTCAGTTGCTCAAGTCCTCATCCAACCTGGTCTTAAACACCTCCAGGGAGGAAGCAGCCACAACCTCTGGCTAGCCTGTTCCAGAGTCTCACCATTCTCCTACTGAACAACTTCTTCCTCAGCTCCACTCTAACCCTGCTCTTCCTCAGCTTCAAACCATCCCCCTTTGGCCTGTCTCTAGTCCTTCTGCAGTCCTCCTGTAGGATCCCTTCAGGTATTGAAAGGCATCTCTAAGGTCACCCCAGAGCCTTCTCCTTTCCAGGCTTAACAACCTCAGCTCCCTCAGCCTATCCTCACAGTGCAGTAACTCAACCAAATATTTAAAGGGGAAAGAAAAAAAAAAAAAAGAGAGCTGGCAATGGGCTCCACAGAGGTGATTATTGCTGCACAATAAAATAGGAGCAAAAATAAGGAAAGCTTAAGTTAAAACAGTTAATCTCTAAGTGACATCTCAGGGTTTCATCATTATATATATATAAAGAAAGGCAGACTGGGTTCCTTCTCTCCCTTTTATTTTTATAAGTAAAGATAGATGTGAGTTTAATGCTGCAATTAGCTGTGTGCTTTAATTGCAGCCATACAAATCCTGATTTCATTTTCTGTTTGCTTCGTCACAAAGATCACTGCAGAATTGCTGTGGAGATTGTTTATCTTCTCCTCCTTTAAAGCCATAGCATTAGCTGTTTTGCCATTTAATAATCAAAAAAAAAAAAAAAAGCCTTCAAAATTCTGCTTCAGAGTTTATAATATAGGAACAAGAGCATTTAAACACTCTTCTCCCTTTGCCTGAGTGTAAATCCTGCTCCTTTTGTTTACTCCTGCTAAGCAGCAGCAGCAGCAGCAGCAGCAGCAGCAAGCCTTCTGGGATGCTCCAAATTACAGCATGCTTATAATTATTGTTAGCAAATTAATACAGAAGCAGAAGTAAATACTGTATGCAGTATGTAAATATTAATTTTGGGGGGGTGGGGGGTGTTTTATGAGCAGATCAGATGGGGAATATCAGGCTACTAGAACCTTAGGATCTCAGCTTCATGCAACTGTGTGAATTGTGTGTTTTGTACAGTGCTCTCCCTGCTGCTTTTCTCATCAGCCTCAGAAAAAAACCGCACAGATTACCTGGGGATGCTGAGAATGTTTTCTACATACTGTAGGTAAAGGCTGAATCTAATCAGAATTAACAGGGAGCTTTGTTAAATAAGCTACACAATCAGAATGCAAATAAATATTTGACCCAGTGCTAGTTAGAAAAAAATATATTTTCATCATTAGCTGAACGGTTGAAGAGCAATAAAATTGCCATTAGTGAATGGAGGAGGAAAAAAAAAAAACTCACTGGAATTTTCTCTGTGTCCTATGGTATGGATTGATACCCAGAATCTTCACTGGAATTTCCTCTGTGCCCTATAGAATCATGGAATGGTAAGGTTGGAAGGGACCTCAAGGATCATCTAGTTCCAACCCCCTGCCATAGGCAGGGACACCTCCCACTAGCACAGGTCACTCAAGGCCTCCTCCAACCTGGCCTTGAACACCTCCAGGCAGGGAGCAGCCACAACCTCCCTGGGCAACCTGTGCCAGTGTCTCACCGCCCTCACTGCAAACAACTTCCTCCTAACATCCAGTCTAAATCTCCCCTCTGCCACTTCAAACCCATTGCCCCTTGTGCTGGCATTGCAAGACCTTGTCAATAGTCCCTCCCCAGCCTTCCTGTAGCCCCCTTCAGATCCTGGAAGGCTATGGTATGGATTGATACCCATAATCTTCTTGTTCATTCTGAAATATTTCTCTTATTTGCACTTATTTCATATATACTTCTGTTAATGGCCATGGTGGTGGTAGGTCAGTGGTTGGATTTAGTCATCTTAATGGATTTAATGATCTTAGAGGTTGAATCATAGAATCATAGAATGGTTTAGGTTGGATGGGACCTCAGAGCTCAGCCAGTTCCAGCCCCTTGCCATGGGCAGGGACACCTCCACTAGAACAGGTTGCTCAAGGCCTCATCCAGCCTGGCCTTGAACACCTCCAGGGAGGTTGTGGAGCACAGAATCAAAGAATGTGATTGAAAATCACATTCTGTGATTCTGTGCTCCACAACCTTCCTGGGCAACCTGTTCCAGTGTCTCACCACCCTCACTGGAAACAACTAACCAACCCCAGTCCCCTCAGTTGCTCTTCACAAGACCTGTTCTCCAGACCCTTCACCAATTTCACTGCACCTCTCTGGAGCCACTCCAGCAGATGTTGAGAAAGTCTGCAGTCCTTAGACCCTGGTGCCCATTTCATCCACTTATCTATATTTAGAAATACCACCAGGGTTGTATATTTTTATGTTTTATATACCACTCCCAATGAGATGCTGCTGGTTTTAATGCTTTTTCTAATGTTAACATATCTTAATAGAGATGATTTGTGGCAACTCCCAAATAAACTATTAGCCATCAACATCAGTAAAGCTCTACTGAGGGCCATGCAGCCCTACACCAGTTGGTGAGGAAATAGAATCATAGAATCAGCCAGGTTGGAAGAGACCTCCAAGCTCACCCAGCCCAACCTAGCACCCAGCCTAGACCATGGCACTAAGTGCACCATCCAGGCTTGGCTTCAGCACCTCCAGGGATGGGCACTCCACCACCTCCCTGGGCAGCCCATTCCAATGCCAATCACTCTTCCTGCCAAGAACTTCCTCCTAACATCCAGCCTAGACCTCCCCTGACACAACTTGAGGCTGTGTCCCCTCATTCTGTTGCTGGTTGCCTGGGAGAAGAGCCCAACCCCACCTGTCTACAACCTCCCTTCAGGCAGCTGCATGGAGCAATGAGGTCTGCCCTGAGCCTCCTCTTCTGCAGGCTGCACACCCCCAGCTCCCTCAGCCTAGCAGTCTTCTGGCCCAGTGGCTGAATGCTGCCTAAGCAGAATAGACAGAGAACATGGAGGCTGATTTAGCTACGGGTTATTGCAGAACCTGTACATCTTCGAAGCAATTATGCCACAGCCTGGGGGTATACTCAGCTTCCCTGAAGCCTCCACTGATGTCTCCTACATGAAACTGATTCACTCAGGCTCTGTGTGTGGTAAACAGTCAGCTCTGATAACGTTGCATTGAGTTAACTCCTGATGAACGTAAACGTATGGATCGCACAATTACCCCTGTGCATCGAGTTTGCCTTTGTTCTCCTCCAGCTTTCCATCTGCAAAACTCTGTGGCCACTTCTAAAGACAAATAGGCCCCTGGCATCAAAGTTTTTCCATCAAGGACCTGTCAAAATCAATACTAAGCCAGCTGTGTTTCAGTGCTGGGTTGTGAAGGATATTAAAGCAGAGAACACCCAACAACACGTTGGCGCTGGTAGGTACCTTTTGCTCTGGCGCAGGACCTCGGAGCCCTTTCTCCAGGTGATGACTGCTCTGGGAGATGCATTTGGTTTGCAACCAATTGTAACTTCACCTCCAACTTGAATGACAGATAGTTTTTTCACAGGGTTTTTGGAAAAATCGGGTGCTGCAGCTAAAAATAGAGAAGCAGAAGGAGGAAGAGCAGGACAGTAAGCAGCTGACAAGTTAATAAGGGAACTTGCTAAATTTTCTTGGAGCTACACAGTAGGTGAATGCAACAATTGCTTTGATCTGAGGCTTCTGCAAAAGTAGGCATTTCAAACATGAAAAATGGATCTAAGTACCAAAGAATGGAACTCATTGCATCTAATTAACTGTTTATCTTTGTTTATGATGTTTCTAAGCTGTCTACCTAGAAACTGGCTGCTCTGGCAATCTTTCCCTAGGGTTATCTGCACACTGGGAGGTCTATCTGCAATAAAGAACAAGGTTCCTGAGTAAAGTTATGTGTCAGCAGGCTAAGTGTCACACTCCTGATCCCAGCCACAGGGATTCATCTGAAGGCTATACACAGAGTCATCATAGAATCAACCCGGTTGGAAGAGATCTCCAAGTCCAACCCATCACCCAACCCTATCCAATCAACTAGACCATGGCACTAAGTGCCTCATCCAGTCTTTTCTTGAACACCTCCAGGGACAAACACAGCTTTTCAATGCCTTTCTCTTCACAAACTAACAGTGTTTACTGAAAAATGTGCTTCTTTTTTACAGGAATTGATGTGAAAATCCACTCTGGGAACAGGAGTAAAACAAGACCTGCTGAACAAGGTGATCTTAAAGCCTGTGTTTTCATAGAATCATAGAATGGTAAAGTTGGAAGGACCTCAAGGATCATCTAGTTCCAACCCCCTGCCATAGGCAGGGACACCTCCCACTAGCACAGGTCACTCAAGGCCTCCTCCAACCTGGCCTTGAACACCTCAAGGATCATCCAGTTCCAACCCCCTGCCATAGGCAGGGACATCTCCCACTAGCCACAGGTCACTNTCAGCCTGTCCTCATAGGAGAGCTGCTGCAGCCCTCTGATCACATTTTTGTCCTCCTCTGGACCTGCTCCAACAGTTCCATGTCCTTCCTGTGCTGGGGGCTCCAGAACTGCACACAGGACTGCAGGTGGGGTCTGAGGAGAGCAGAGCCAAGGGGCACAATCCCCTCCCTTGCCCTGCTGCCCACACTGCTCTTGCTGCAGCCCAGCACACAGTTGCTGTCTGGGCTGCACTCGCACTGCAGCCTCATCTGGAGCTTTTCATTACCCCAGACTCCCAGGGCCTGTTCCTCAGGGCTGCTCTCAGCCATTCCCCACCCAGCCTGGAGTTGTGCTTGGCATTGTGCCTACCCAGGTGCAGGACCTTACACTTGGCCTTGTTGAATGTCATGAAGTTGGCCTGGGCACAGCTCTGCATCCTGTCCAGGTCCCTCTGGATGGCATCCCTGCCCTCTAGCAAGTCGACTGTCTGTGTTTTAGTTCTTTCACTAGTATATGGCTGTTGAAGAAGCCTCATATTAATAGAACACCTTTTATAATCTATTAATAAATCCCAGTTTATGTGCATCTCTGGTAATCCTTAATGAGATTCCTTGCTGCATGTTATTTGTTTTTTATATACATATTTGCCATATGCTCTATGCTCTTTGTTTACTGCGAAAAGTCTTCTTTTCTCACTTTCTGAAGGGACTTTTAACAACTGCAGGGTAACTATTTATAACTCCAAAACACCAAGTGAGAAACAGCATTCATTAAACTTGTGGGTATGTGATGAAAAAAAAAAAAAAAGAAAGACCACACAGGGGATTTGATTCCTCCCCAAAGCCAGCCAGGAAATGAAATAAAATTCACGTAGGGGTGAAGAGCAAGAAGCAAAGAACTATCAATAAATTGGAGCTGCTAGGTGGGATTTAATTTATTCATTTCTTTATTTTTTTAATTTTTTTCTTTTCTTTTCCAGTGAGTGTCCCTTTAGACTCAGTAGATGCTGATTTGATGGCACTTACTCACCTATCACCCGCAGCTCGGCGTTGGCATAAATTGTGTCGTACTTGTTTTCTGCCACGCACTGATAGAGGCCAGAGTCTGACATATTCAGCACAGGTATGATAAGAGTTCCATTTTCTATTTGGATTCTTTCCTGAGAAAAGAAAAATAAACAAACAAACACAACAAAACAAAAAAATCAAACCACACACAACATTGAAAGAACCAATGAGAGTAGAATCCCAACAATTTCTTCCTCTGGCACGGATGTGCCTGATCACAATTCAGAGCAGAAATGTCATTTTCTTGCAAGAAATGTGAATGGCTGTAGCAGAAACATGAGATAGGCTTTGACTAGATGATGGTGGTTAGGTTTTCAGACCTCTTAGATGAGAGGCTTGATGGCTGAACAGTCAAAGAGAACTAAAATTACCATTAGTGAATAGGGGAGGAAATAAAATAATCATAGAATCATAGAATGGTAAGGTTGGAAGGGACCTCAAGGATCATCCAGTTCCAACCCCCTGCCATAGGCAGGGACACCTCCCACTAGCACAGCTCACTCAAGGCCTCCTCCAACCTGGCCTTGAACACCTCCAGGGAGGGAGCAGCCACAACCTCCCTGGGCAACCTGTGCCAGTGCCTCACCACCCTCACTGTAAAGAACTTCCTCCTAACATCCAGTCTAAATCTTCCCTCTGCCAGTTTAAACCCATAAATAACCACTGGAATTTTCTCTGTGCCCTATGGCATGGGTTGATATCCACGTTTTTCTCTTCCATTGTGAATATCTACCTCAAATGTTTTATTTGCACTTATTTCATATGCACTTCTATTAATGGCCATGGTGGTGGCAGGTCAATCTTCCTCCTAACATCCATTCATGGATTTAATGATCTTTGTGGATTTAATGATCTTAGAGGTCTGTTTCCAACTGACACAAGTCTGTGATTCTGTTCACTTTTGCCTGTGCTATGCATTACTGCAGTATGGGAGGGGGAGATACTATAGCATAGAGCAGTTCTATGACTCTATTAATGACCAGGGTAGTGGTAGGTCAATGGTTGGGTTTAATGATCTTCATGGATTTAATGATCTTAGAGGTCTGTTTCCAACTGACACAAGTCTGTGATTCTGTTCACTTTTGCCTGTGCTGTGCATTACTGCAGTATGGGAGGGGGAGATACTATAGCATAGAGCAGTTCTATGACTCTCTTAATGGCCAGGATAGTGGTAGGTCAATGGTTGGGTTTAATGATTTTCATGAATTTGATGATCTTCATGGATTTAATGATCTTTGTGGATTTAATTATCTTAGAGGTCTTTTCCCAACTGACACAAGTCTGTGATTCTGTTCACTTTTGCCTGTGCTGTGCATTACTGCAGTATGGGAGGGGGAGATACTATAGCATAGAGCAGTTCTATGACTCTCTTAATGGCCAGGATAGTGGTAGGTCAATGGTTGGGTTTAATGATTTTCATGAATTTGATGATCTTCATGGATTTAATGATCTTTGTGGATTTAATTATCTTAGAGGTCTTTTCCCAACTGACACAAGTCTGTGATTCTGTTCACTTTTGCCTGTGCTGTACATTACTGCAGTGTGGGAGGGGGAGATACTATAGCATAGAACAGTTCTGACTCTGTTAATGGTCAGGGTAGAGGTAGGTCAATGGTTGTGTTTAATGATCTTCATGGATTTAATGATCTTTGTGGATTTAATGATCTTAGAGGTCTGTTTCCAGCTGACACAAGTCTGTGATTCTGTTCACTTTTACCTCTGCTGTGCATTACTGCAGTATGGGAGGGGGAGATACTATAGCATAGAGCAGTTCTATGACTCT
>VWZE01016585.1:166046-191726 GCA_013396675.1 Eubucco bourcierii | reverse complement strand
CAAAAACAACAAAAACACAAACCCCCCCCCCCCAAAAAAAAAAAAAAACCAAAACACAAACCCCAAACAAATCCAACCAACCAAAACCAAACACTCCACCAAAATCAACCAAACAACTCCTCCCCCCCAAAAAACCACCCCAACCAAACAAAATACTCCAAAAATTTTTTTTCCCTTTGAGATTGACAGAGCACTGGAACAGGCTGCCCAGGAGGGTTGTGGAGTCTCCCTCTCTGGAGATATTCAAACCCTGCCTGGATATGTTCCTTTGTGATCTGCTCTGGGTGATCCTGTTGTGACAAGGGAGTTGAACTCGATCAGCTTTGAAGGTCCCTTCCAGCCCCTAACGTTCTGTGATTCTGTGTTGACTAATATTTAGCTGCTCACTTACTGTGCTCTAGCAGCAGCAATGGATCTGAGGCTGGGGAGCTTTAGATTGGACACTGGGAAAAAGTTTTTCATGGAGAGAGTGGTCAGGGACTGGAATGAGCTGCCCAGGGAGGTGGTGGAGTCCCCAGCCATGGCTGTGTTTAAGGGTGGTTTGGATGTGGTGTTTGGGTATATGGTTGAAGGTGAATCTTGCAGTGTAGGGTTCTAGGTTGGACATAGTGTTCCTGAGGGGCTTTGCCAACCTGCTTGTTCCTGTGATTCTGTTAGAGAGCTCAGCCCAGCCTTTGCAGAGCAGCTACAATCATCTCAAATGGATTTGGGAACTGCTCAGCATCTCTAAGCTAGCTTGCTGAGCCAGCAGATGCTTTGTTGGGGGGAAGGTGGAGGTTCTTTGCAGTGAGGGTGTTGAGACACTGACACAGGTTGCTCAGGAAGGTTGTGGAGCACAGAAGCACAGAATGTGATCACATTCTGTGCTTCTGTGCTCCACAACCTCCCTGGACATGTTCAAGGCCAGCTTGGAGGAGGTCTTGAGTGACCTGTGCTAGTGGGAGGTGTCCCTGCCTATGGCAAGGGGTTGGAACTGGATGATCCTTGAGGTCCCTTCCAACCTTACCATTCTCTGATTCTCTTGTGGTGCTTGCAGGGCAGGGAGTGCCACCTACTGAGCCATGGAGCACTATTTTGCAATACTTTGGCTTTCCTTTAGAGGTCTCCCAAGCAAGAAGTGACTTGGCCCCACCTTGTTTAGCCTGGACACTGGATGAGAGCACAGCCTGAGGTTGTATGGCTGGTGTGCTGCAAACTAATTAACAACATTACATTACTTATCCACTGCTAATTTTTTATTATTTTTTTTTTGAGGCTCTCACTACAGATATCTTTTGCATATTTAGTTTTTACCTTCAGGCTGTTTGCTATCCTCTTGATGCATTCTATTTTTACAAGCATCCTTTGAAAAAACCCCAAAACCTTTCTGAAGCAGCACTCATGTTGGCTGCACATGCAGGATCTCCTCCTATTCTCTGCTGGCTCTTTTGAGCTGTGCAGACAAAGAGAGAAGAATAAAGCACACCATGTTCACAAGCAGGAAGGACCAACTAGGTGGTCAGGGAGGAAGGTTTGACAAAGAGCAGACAATATCCTCAGAATCAGCCCTAGGGGGGAAGGCACCTGAGAGATATTCTTCCTGTGATATTTCCAACAAGCTGGGTGCTGTGAGAGGCTGAATATTTTATCACACCTCCCTTGTACTTTCACCTCCAAACTATCCATTTTGTCCATTGAGCAATAACATTCAGCATTTTGTTGCCTGAAGTATTCAGTTTACGATGCGGTGTAAGTGCTGCGGAAATGTTGGCTGAAAATGGGTCTGCAGAGTGCTTTATTCTTGCCTTTTTTTTTTTTTTTTAAATTGGAACAATGCACTTGTAGAGTGGCAGGTTCTGAATGTTGCTGTGTTCTAAAAGAGAGAAACTGGATCATCTTGCTTTAGGAGAGGTGACAACGAGGAGAATGATCTGCTCTACCCTAGCAGAGGCCCCACCTGGAGTCTCAAATAGTGCAGCCAGTTCTGGGCTCCCCACTTCAAGAGGGGACAGGGATCTACCGGAGAGAGTCCAACAGGGGGCTGCAAAGGATGCTGAAGGGACTGAAGCACTGCCTGATGAGGAAAGGCTGAGAGTCCTGGGGCTGCTTAGTCTGGACAGGACACTGAGAGGGGATCTGATCAATGGATATAAATAGATGAAGGCTGGGGGTCAGGAAGGAAGGGACAGCCTCTGCTCACTTGTGCCCTGGGATAGGACAAGAAGCAATAGATGTAAACTACAACACAGAAGGTTCCACCTCAAGATGAGGAAGGACTTCTTTACTGGAAGGGTCCCAGAGCACTGGCACAGGCTGCCCAGAGAGGTTGTGGAGTTTCCTTGTCTGGAGCCTTTCCAGGCCTGTCTGGATGTGTTCCTGTGTGCCCTGAGCTAAATTGTCTGGTCCTGCTCTGGCAGAGGGCTTGGACTGGATGAGCTCTTTGGGTTCCTTCCAACCCCTGACATCCTGTGAGCCTGGTAGTTTAGATGCCCCATCTGGATGTGTTTCTGTGTCACTTGCACTAGAGATATGACCCTGCTCTGGCAGCGGGGCTGGACTCAAAGATCTCCAGAGGCTCCTTCCAACCCCTAGCATCCTGTGATCTTGTGATGCTGTGTGATCCTGTGAGCAGGTTCAGCAAAATTGCAATCCAAGTAAATTCTGGCTATTGTCCTCAGATACAAGTTGGGTTCTGTTCAGGATTAATCCAGCAGAAAATCATATGGAAGATTGGACTCCCCTTCTAATTGCTTTGAGTGAGTATCACCAAGTCAAACAAGTGGTGGTTCTGCAGCCCAGCAGGTGTTGATTTGCCCCATATGCTTTGGAAATCTTTCTGTGTCTGCTAATGCTAGACAAAAATTAATCACAGTATTACTTTGTTGGTTTTTTTTTTTTTTCCCAGCCAAATAAAAAGGCTTTACAGATGAGCCAGGCCATTTTATGCCTGATACAAGCTGAATAAATGCTTAATAAAGGAAAGCTTGGCCTCAGCAGAATGCAAACACAGCAGAGTTTCCTGCCACAGAAGTCATCCTCCATGAGGTTGCCAGCAACTGAGGATTGGAAGATGGATGTGCCAAAGCTTGGCCAGTGCAGAAGTTACAATTATAGTATGTGGAGAGTGACAAAGCTGGGTTCTCAAAGACCTGTCTACATAAGTATCTGATCAGGTTTCCTAAGTGTTTGAGCTCAAATTGATTTCCTCTCTCCTCCTGCACTCCAAACACTTCACTGTTTCCCTTTCCACTTGGTTCTTCTTTCTCCTTTAAGTGCAAATTTGCACATTTTCTCATTTCCCCTATAACTTCATATGATTTTCTTTAGTCTCTTGTCCCTCCACGTAACACCAAAGAAGTACTAACCTCAGCATTAACTGATTTTTCAGTGCTGACTGATTCATGCAGCTAAAGGATAGCATAAGAAAGATGAGACCAAAGGTCCATCCAGCGTACAGATGAAGAACAGAAACAGGAGGAAAATGCAAGTGAACAGGCTGAGCATTTTACAGGAAGAGCTCTGAAACAGTCTTCCACAGTCAGCTGGCATCCTACCAGCTTCCCAAACTACAGATTATGTCTACATATGTGTTTAGGGTTTCTGGACAGACCTTTTATTCACTGACTGTGACTGATATTTTTAAACCCATCCACACCTACTGCCATATCTTTTAGCAATGAGATGCTCTGTAAGAGAAATGATCTGAAAGAAATGGGTGGATATATAAAAAACCATAAACAGGCAATGCCATCTTCGTAAGGTCAACTCCCAAGAACTGAGGCTCTGTGGTGGAAAGAGTTTGTGCTACTAAATTTGTTTTGATATGTTAACCTTAACTAAATGTCTGGGGGAAAAAAAGGAGAAAAAAAACCAAAAAGGCAATGCAGTGTGAAATGAGTGTAATGACTAAAGCATGAGGAAAACCAAAAGGACAAGCAAGAAGGCAACCAAAGGGACAGGAGTCTTACCTCTGACATGAGTGGCTGGCCGTTTTTTAACCAGCTGTAGGATGGGCTTGGCTTTCCTTTTGCCTTACATTCCCAAACTAAACTGTCATAGAGAGACAGAAAGGCATTTTGGATTTTTTTATCCCATTCAGGGAGGGCTGCAAAGAATATGCAAATCATTTTAAGCAGGAGAAGAATTATTTCGCTGGAGGTATGCTGCCATTAATTAATGAACTGAGCAAGGCTAATTAATATTTGTCCAACACACTCTTATTACATTGCAAGTGAATTCTATGCTGCAATTCCCAGACATTAAACTTCAGGACTAACTTAGGAAAATGCTAGAGATGAATTAGTTGGGGCTGTTCAGTCTGGAGAGGAGAAGGCTCCCAGGTGACCTTACTGTGACCTCTCAGTGTCTTAAGGGGTTTTACAAGAAAGCTGGGGAGGGACCTTTTAGGATGTTTAGGACTAGGAGGAATGGAACAAAGCTAGAAATGGGTAGATTCAGGCTGGATGTTAGGAAGAAGTTGTTCAGCATGAGGGTGGTGAGAGCCTGGCAGGGGTTGCCCAGGGAGGTGGTGGAAGCCTCATCCTTAGAGGTGTTTAAGGCCAGGCTGGATGAGGCTGTGGCCAGCCTGATCTAGTGTGAGGTGTCCCTGCCCATGGCAGAGGGGTTGGAAGTGGCTGATCCTTGTGCTCCCTTCCAACCCTGACTGATTCTGTGATTCTATGTTTCTATGATTCTATACCCAGTAGGCACAAAATTCAGTTCAGGTATTGTTCCTTTTTATTGCCAACATTTGCAGTGGCTTTAGATGCCTGAAATTCTGGACATGCTCTTTGAAAACACCTGAGGAGTGCCCACCATGGGCACAGCCTCCTCTCAGCTGGCCTCATCCAACCTGGGTTTGAGCACCTCCAGGAAAGAGCCATCCACAGCCTCCCTGGGCAACCTATTCCAGACTCTCACCACCCTCATAGTGAAGAGCTTCTTCCAGAGATTCAGTTAAACCTGCTCTCCCTCAGCTCAAAACCATCCCTGTTTGTCCTATTGCTGGACAGCCTTACAAAAAATCTCTCTCCAGCCTTCCTGTAGGATCCCTTCAGATGGAGGGAAGCAGCTTTAAGAGAGCAACAGACAGTGTCCAGGAAAGAAACCTTATTTCCCAGAGACAAGCTGCCTGCAGAGTGAAAACAGCACAGAAATTAAGCAAGAGGAAGTCAATTAAGCAGCTAATATACCAGCCCACTCCTAAATATGATTAAAAGAAAACAAAACCCAAACCTTGTGCAGAAGCTTCATGAGTGCTGTTTATGCATTTCACTGTGAACAGCTATTAATTAATTTACAAAGCACATTTAATAAGTGCATTGTTTTAGATTGTATTAACTGATCATTATTTTGTAATTACCTATGCTGTTATCAATCATGTCCAGGTAATCTACTGAGCTTAATTTTAATGGAACTGCTTGATTGATGTTCTGTAAAAATTAGGCAGCAATGAGAACAAATATAACTCCCTAAAAGCAATGAAATAATTAAATATTCAAAGCAGCAGCAGCCCATTCCTGGCATATATCTTGATATCAGCCGTGGTTGCAGGAGGTTGGGAGCTTATCAGCAAAGCCTGCATCTCTTCCTTAGAAGAGATTGGCTTAAAATCACCAAAAAAAACCCCACAAAAAACCAACCAAACAAAAAAAACCAAAACCAAAACCCAACTACTTGCCAAGGTCCTCTCAATAGGTACCTGGTGGAAAAAGACTTGTAGTTCTTGATTGACCAACAGCTAAACACGAGCAAGGGAGTCAAAAAAGCCAACAGCATCCTGGTTTGGATTGGCAATAGCAAGGTCAGCAGGACCAGGGAAGTGATTGTCCTCCTGTGCTCAGCACTGGTGAGGCCACATCTCAAACAGTGCATTCAGTTTTGGGACCCTCACTGTAAAAAAAGGACATTTTGGTGCTGGAGCATCTCCAAAGAAGAGCAAGGAATCTGGTGAAGGGTCTAGAGCACAACTCTTGTGAGGAGTGGCTGAGGGACCTGGAGTTGTTAGCTTGGAGAAAAGGAGCCTCAGGGGGGACCTGGCTCTCTATAACTCCCTGAAAGAAGGCTGGAGCCAGGTGGGGGTTAGTCTCTTCTCCCAAGCAGCAAGGGGCAGGACAAGAGCAAACAGCCGCAAGCTGAACCAGAGGAGGTTTAGCTTAGATATTAGGAAAAAAATTCTTCATTGTCAAACCATGGAAGAGGCTACCCAGGGCAGTGGTGGAGTCCCCACTCCTGGAGATGTCTAAAAGCCATGTAGATGCTGAGGGACATGGTTTAAGTGTTCAGCTGGCAGTGCTGGGTTAGCAGTCAGACTTGATCTTTTTGAAGGGCTTTTCCAACCAAAATGATTCAGGCTCTGTCTAGGTTTCCATAATACATTTCTCACTGTTAGATTTGTTGGGTTTTTTTCTTCTTTTTATTTTTTTTCCTCCTTTCTTCTCTTGAAAGATTTATGAGGTAAAGGAAAGATCTCCCTTTTTAACAGCATCCAAATATGTTGCTTTCCCTGGTTATTACCAGTGAGGCTAAAAAGCACACGATTCACCTTGGCTGACCGTTGTGTGTGGCTTAGATCACAGGAAATTCATGCATGTGAGAAGGGAGAAGCCAAAGGAGAACAGTCTCACTGAAATGTTATTCTTCATTTGCAGACAAGGAGGAAGGAGAGGGAGGCAGTGGAATGAGTTTCCCCTGCTTTGCCCTCATCTGTTTATGGAGCAATAGAGTTCAGCTGGAATGGGAGGTGAAATAATCTTCCACTCACATGAACCAAACCCTCATGAATCCTTCCCTGATCTGCATCTAGGCCAGCACAGCTTCGTGCTGCTGTGAGCTATTGAGAGTAAATCTTTTTTTGCCTGCCCTTAATGTTTCATGTAAATGTACCAGGGATTTCTTTCTGCCTCATATTAACCTTTACAACTTCATCACGGCACAGCCCACGTTTTCAATCTGAGTTTTAATGCAAAATGTCTTTATTTGCTGAGGATGTAATTCAGTGAAGGTCACTGCAGACCTCCAATCATTTTTTAACCAGCTTAACCTGAACTATATTTCATAACTCCAGTAAGGGGCTAATAGACTTCATCTGCAAAATACATCTGAACATCATCATGCCCTGTAAAAAGGAATAAATGAAGAAATTAACTGATTTGCTTACCATAGACAAATAATTGACCTCTTGCAACGTTTCTTCCTCGAGTGTTTCCTGCAATGCACTCGTAAGAGCCTTCATCTTCCTGCTGAACATTGGGAATTTCAAGAACTCCTTTGGTATTGTTGCCTTCAATTTTCTTTGGCAAGGAGTTTCCATCAGACCTCTTCCAGCTAATATGAGGGACGGGACTGAACAATTGTGTTTCATTAGAGAAAAAGAGAGAGCATTTGTTAGAGCAGAAGACAACAAAGCAATCCTTGAAATCATAGAATGGTAAGGTTGGAAGGGACCTCAAGGATCATCTAGTTCCAACCCCCTGCCATAGGCAGGGACACCTCCCACTAGCACAGGTCACTCAAGGCCTCCTCCAACCTGGCCTTGAACACCTCCAGGGAGGTTGTGGAGCACAGAATCACCCAACGTGATCAAAGATCATGTTGGGTGATTCTGTGCTCCACAACCCCCCTTGGTAACCTGTGCCAGTGTCTCACCACCCTCACTGCAAACAACTTCCTCCTAACATCCAGTCTAAATCTCCCCTCTGCCAGTTTAAACCTATTACCCCTTGTCCTGTCATTGTAAATCCTTTCATAAAACACTTAAAAATAGAAATACCTGTTTCTAAGCATGAGCCAACCTCATGACATTCAACAAGGCCAAGTGTAAGGTCCTGCACCTGGGTAGGCACAATGCCAAGCACAGCTCCAGGCTGGGTGGGGAATGGCTGAGAGCAGCCCTGAGGAACAGGCCCTGGGGGTCTGGGGTGATGAAAAGCTCAACCTGAGGCTGCAGTGTGAGTGCAGCCCAGACAATAACTGTGTGCTGGGCTGCAGCAAGAGCAGTGTGGGCAGCAGGGCAAGGGAGGGGATTGTGCCCCTTTGCTCTGCCCTCCTCAGACCCCACCTGGAATCCTGTGTGCAGCTCTGGAGCCCCCAGCACAGGAAGGACATGGAACTGTTGGAGCAGGTCCAGAGGAGGACAAAAAGGTGATCAGAGGGCTGCAGCAGCTGTGCTGTGAGGACAGGCTGAGAGAGTTGGGACTCTGCAGTCTGGAGAAGAGAAGGCTTCCAGGAGACCTTGGAGTAGCCTTCCAGGATCTGAAGGGGGCTGCAGGAAGGCTGGAGAGGGACTATCGACAAGGGCTGGGCTGGGAATGCCAGGACAAGGGGCAATGGGTTTGAAGTGGCAGAGGGGAGATTGAAACTGGATGTTAGTAGGAAGTTATTTGCAGTGAGGGTGGTAAGACACTGGCACAGGTTGCCCAGGGAGGTTGTGGCTGCTCCCTGCCTGGAGGTGTTCAAGGCCAGGTTGGAGGAGGCCTTGAGTGAGCTGTGCTAGTGGGAGGTGTCCCTGCCTATGGCAGGGGGTTGGAACTGGATGATCCTTGAGGTCCCTTTCAACCTTACCATTCTATGAGTCTTTGATTCTATGATATACAGGGGCTCATGTCTGAGGTTCTATAACCTGTCCAATTTATTCAGAGGCGCAAGTTCAAAAGAGGGATGAAGTCCTCAGCCAATTCTCTGCTTGCTTCTTAGGCCAATTTAGATTTTTCCTGCTGAAACTCTTACTTAGGGCTCAAATCTTCTTCTAAACACTATGACATTGAAGGGATCACTTTGGCAATACAAACAGGCAACGTAGAAGCACTGAATTGTTGATTGCTTTTCAGAGGAAACAAATTCCCGGCAGCATCGGAGGTATTTTCACATCTCAAAATAGAAAACATTGGACAAGAATTCAAAGCAGTTAAAAATACCATTAAATGTAGCTATAAAAAGAGGGAGAGCCACTGTAGAGGAGGGCAGGGAGACAGTTGGACAAAGAAGTAGAAAGCAGGAGACACTGAGGCTGAAAGGAGATAGAGACTAAAGAGAATATTTCTTGTTTCATGTCCTTGTAGCTTTCTATCATTTTCATTTAGTTTTGGATCGATGTATTCTATGCAGCAACAACAAAAAGTAATAGTCAAGTGTGAAGGCAGCTAAAAATACATCCTAGATTCCTGGCAATAGCACAAACCACACAAGCCTCACTCTCCTGATCTATTATGTCACCAAAACACTTTGAAACATTAATAGTCTTGGATTTCACAGTTGCTTTCTGTTGCTGCAAACACAAGTAAGCTGCTTTTTCTAAGCAGAGGAGATGTTTTGAACAGCTTTTTTTTAATTTTTTTTTTTTTGCTGTTTTGCAGAAGCTTTGGCTAAATGCTGACTTCTTTCCCAACAGAAGTGAGATCAGCAGCAAATCCTTGCCACTGAACTTAAAAATACAACTTGCACGGGAATGAGAAGTGCACGTTGCCCTTGTCTGCCAGCCCCACAAGGCCTCCAGCCTGCAGCACTGACTTACAAATATTTATTCCTCTTTAGCAGGGGTTGCAACTGCTCACACCTTAAATTATTTAGGTCTCTGGTTCAAATCCTTGTTTACTGAGCACATAAATCAAGTCACAATCACAGAAGGGCTGAATTGCTTAATGCAGGTAAATTTAGGTACTAGTATGAGGTGTCCCTTCCTATGGCAGGGGTTGGAACTAGATGATCTTTGAGGTCACTTCCAACCTTACCATACTATGATTCCTGCATTTTGTGGCTATTGAGCACCAGACATGGTGGAATTAGATAATGCTTGGACCTGACAATCTTAAAGGTCTTTTCTAACTGAAGTGACTGTGTGAGGCTACAGAGTTCAGCAGTAAAGTCAAAGCCAGAAGAACCAGGACCTAGGAGAAGTGGGAGTACTCAGCACAGCACAGGGTCTGAACAGCTGGGCAGGGGTTAACAGAATCACTTCAAAAATTAAATGAGGAGGATGCTGTTTGCACTGAGGATGATAGAATCATAGAATGGTAAGGTTGGAAGGGACCTCAAGGATCATCCAATTCCAACCCCCTGCCATAGGCAGAGACACCTCCCACTAGTACAGGTCACTCAAAGCCTCCTCCAACCTGGCCTTGAACACCTCCAGGGAGGAAGCAGCCACAACCTCCCTGGACAACCTGTGCCAGTGTCTCACCACACTCACTGCAAACAACTTCCTCCTAACATCCAGTTTCAATATCCCCTCTGCCAGTTCAAACCCATTGCCCCTTGTCCTGGCATTGCAGGACCTTCTCAATAGTCCCTCCCCAACTTTCCTGTAGGCTCCCTTCAGATACTGCAAGGCTACTATAAGGTCTCTGGAAGCCTTCTCTTCTTCAGGCTGCAGAGCCCAAACTCTCTCAGCCTGTCCTCATAGCAGAGCTGTTTCAGATTGCCTAGAGAGGTGGTGGAAGTCTATTCTTGAATCATTCTGTGCTGAGCTGTGTGGGGCTCTGAGCAACCCTGCTGTAGTTGCAGATGTGCTGACTGCAAGGGGCCTCAACTTGCACTTTCTGTGTTTTCTCCCTTGTATCAGGTGACAGAATGAGAGAAAATGGCCACAAACTGTGCCAGGGGAGGTTTAGGTTGCATATTACAAAAATTCCTTTCCTGCAAGAGTCGTCAGGCATTGGAACAGGCTGCCCAGGCAGGCAGTGGAGTCCCTATCCCAGAAGGGTCCATCCACAAGAAAGACCTTTGCCATCACAGCAGCTTGGGAAGATCTGCATTTCTTCAGTGGCTTTGCTAACCTGTGAGACCTGAGCTAGATTCTGCTCTGGCAGGGAGGTTGGACTTCATGATCTATTGAGGTCCCTTCCAACCCCTGACATCTTTATCACAACCTTTCCAGCATCTTCACTCACTGTATTTTGCAGATGGCAGGGGGGCTTGGGGCTATTTCCCTCCCCCACACACTTCTGGTGTTAGCTTATATTTTTATAACCAACTCTTAACAGCAACTCTTATACCCTGTGCAAAATCCTTCAAAGTAAAAAAAAAAAAAAAAGAACCAAAGAAACCTCTCTGAAATTAAATAGGAAAAAATACTTTCCTGAAATGACTTTCAAGAAATTCTTTATTTTACAAGATGATGCTTTCAGAAGTGAAACTGCCCCTTAGGTCTAGGTAAATACATATAAATCCTAGTTTAATAAAGGCAGCCTTGTGAGTTTTGTTAGCCTTATGTTGCATAATCATATGCAGGTCAGCAGCTAACCTTGCTACTAATAACTTCTGATGAAGATTTTGGGTTGTCCTACAACTAGTCTGGGACATCATTTTCATTGAGTCACTACCCATCAAAAGATGAAAATAGGTAACTGTTGAGGGTCTAAAATGTTTGGGGTATATGCATAATGCATATTCTCTTTGAAGTCAGCATCCAATGTTCCTACTAATACCTTCTGATGAAGATTTTGGGTTGTCCTACAACTAGTCTGGGACATCATTTTCATTGAGTCACTACCCATCAAAAGATGAAAATAGGTAACTGTTGAGGGTCTAAAATGTTTGGGGTATATGCATAATGCATATTCTCTTTGAAGTCAGCATCCAATGTTCCTACTAATACCTTCTGATGAAGATTTTGGGTTGTCCTACAACTAGTCTGGGACATCATTTTCATTGAGTCACTACCCATCAAAAGATGAAAATAGGTAACTGTTGAGGGTCTAAAAAGTTTTGGGGTATATAAAGAAACAATGAGTACACCTGTCAAATTTATCATACCTTGTAGACAAAGCCTCACTTTCACCTAAGTAAACAAGAGAATGGTGCATAAATATGAGAGTGTCTTTGTCCATAAATCCAGAGTTTATTTGAAAACTTCAGAGCATCAAGGAGTATTAATTTAATTTATTTTCAACCATACAGGCACAGCTGCATCACAAAACCATAAGTTACTAACTGAGAAAGAAAAGGCCCTGGGAAAATGTTTTTTTTTTTTTGGTTGGTGACAAACCTTGTCACACTGAACATGAAATTAATTTGTCTGCAGCATTACAGCCCACACCAAGATGAAGCTTCCACCTTTCTGTAGCAGTCTCAGCAGGCAGATGATGCATTGCATCTGTGCCTCATCTCTTGTCCTGTGCATATGAGGGCACTTCACAAGAAAAGTAAATCTGCAGCTTTGGTAATGAAGCCTATGGCTGGATAAACAAATCAGACAAAAGTGAGCTTTGAAAGCTGCAATCGTGTCTGCATCAACTGCTGACACAAGGAAGATTTAGGATTTAAGGGGGCATCATAATTAAACCACTCAGGCTTCTAATCATCCTTGGGAAACAGCAAAGTTCTCTGAAACCTGGGGTTGTGCCTTATTCTCCTGTGGTCACAAACAACTCATCTTAACTACTGCAAGAGAGGATCCTTCAGAGCTGCTTGCTCACCCCTTCAGGAAGAACATTTATAGAATCAGTCAGCATTGGAAGGAAGCACAGGGATCATCCAGTACCAACCCCCCTGCCTTGGGCAGGGACACCTCACACTAGACAAGGCTGGCCACAGCCTCAGCCAGCCTGGCCTTAAACACCTCCAGGGATGAGGCTTCCACCACCTCCCTGGGCAACCCCTACCAGGCTCTCACCACCCTCATGCTGAACAACTTCTTCCTAACATCCAGCCTGAATCTCCCCATTTCCAGCTTTGTTCCATTCCCCCAGGCCTATCACTACCTGACAGCCTCAGAAGTCTCTCCCCAGCTTTCTTGTAGCCCCCTTCAGATCCTGAAAGGTCATGAAAAGGTCACCTGAGAGCCTTCCCCTCTCCAGACTGAACCACCCCAACTCCCTCAGGCTCTCCTCACAGCAGAGCAGCTCCAGGCCTCTGCTCATCACAGTATCACAAAGGTTGGAAGAGACCTCAAAGAGTATCAAGTCCAACTTCTCTGGACCCCTTCCAGCACATCCTTAACCCTCTCTTAAGGCATTAGCTTTTCATCAATGAGCACTGAAAACAGCAAATCTCACTTGTGGTGACAGAAACCATTCATGTATACATGGTTTTAAGAATCGTATAATTGATCCCTTTATAGACTCCTACATAAACTTCTTGTAAATAAACTAGAATGGGCAACTAATGAAGAACTGAAGCCTAATATTTTTTTTTTTCCTGCAAGTTTAATAAAGATGGTTATTTGGATACCCCTTGTAGCCATGTGATTATCTCCTTATACTAACAGCCCTTCCCTGAACGCCTTTACAGGAATATTTCAAGGCTTCCGATGAAAAATGATTATTCTGGGTTGAAAGAAATCCTGGTTTATATTATTCACATATGCTCTTTACAACCTCAGCTGGCAGGGGCCCATCTGCAGGGATTCCAAACAGATTATTTCCCTATCTTTGAGAAGAGAATGAAGAAAAAAAAAAAATAAAGTAGAACACAGACACAGTGCAGCAAACAGGGAAACTACTTTGCTTGTTTTCATTCCAGAGACTGTTCTTATAGAGTCATAGAATGGTAAGGTTGGAATGGACCTCAAGGATCATCTAGTTCCATTTGTGCAAACAGAAAAACAAACAAAAAGAACAAAACAGAAAAGGAGAGGGGGAAAAAAAAGTTATTCTGGAGCAAATGTGGTGAAAGCAGCACAGTAACTGAGCTGAACATAACTCTTTCCACAGTGCCCAATCCTCTCAAAGACATAGTGAACAATAATTTAGATGTATGGCATGATTAATACAGCTTGATCCAAAACATGACTTTCAATACTGGCACAGCATTAAACACTGTCAGCATAATGAATATTAGTGCAGAACACAAAGCCTCAGCTCTTCTATTCAACTGCCACAGGCTGCAGCATTTGCAGTAGTCATGCTACTATTCCAGACTTCACTTTTCCTGCTTTTAGGAATTAAGTAACAAGGTGTGGGGTTTGGTTTTGGTTTATTTTTTTTTTTTTGCCTCTTCAGACTCACTGTTCCCATCATCACTTAGTTGTGTGCTGCTTACATTCCTTTTTTTGCCCACTTTTATTTCCATCACACTGAGGACTAATTTACTTCTCAAAAATCTAATCTGCGGCGCAGGGTTTCTGATCTACAGAACAGGATTCACATCAAGAGCTGGGCCTGCAGGACAGCTGGGGAGGGACTGTTGACAAGGGCTTGCAATGCCAGGACAAGGGGCAATGGGTTTGAAATGGCAGAGGGGAGATTTAGACTGGATGTTAGGAGGAAGTTGTTTGCAGTGAGGGTGGTGAGACACTGGCACAGGTTGCCCAGGGAGGTTGTGGCTGCTCCCTCCCTGGAGGTGTTCAAGGCCAGGTTGGAGGAGGCCTTGAGTGACCTGTACTAGTGGGAGGTGTCTCTGCCTGTGGCAGGGGGTTGGAACCAGTTGATCTTTGAGGTCCCTTCCAGCCTTACCATTCTAGGATTCTACCTCTGGCTGCCCCACAGCCTGGCTGAAGGAGGTCTTCTCAGGTTGTTCTAAGTTCCCTCAGGGCAAAAAAGCATCTTTAAAACTCAGCCCCAAGCCTGACCTCTCCTACTTCCATTCTAAACGTTGCAGTGCCTTTTGAGCCAAATCCAATAGGTGTGATTTGCTGTTCCATGCAGAAAAGAGATGCTATTTCTCTAAATGCCACCAAAAGCACTTTCATTCGAGACTTCTGGAGACCGAAACCCCAGCAGGTTGCCTATAATCTGCCTTAGATGTGAAAGATTTCTGTTATTCATAGCGCAGAGTTAGCAGCAGCTGCCAGCATTGTCTGAACCGCTGGACTAACAGTATGAATATAGAAAATTATGGATAATGGGAAAGCAGTTTTGAAATCCAAGAGAGATAATAACCGTTAGTGCTTGTGGCAGATCAGAGGTATAGCTCAACAAATGTTGAGCAGAATTGATTTTAACGCAAACAGACAATAGCAGGGGCTAGAGTTTTAGTGGAATTTAAGCATCTAAAGGTGCAGATGGCCACACTGCTGCATTTGTATGTGCCTAACTACAATTGGGAGCAGCTGGAGGTAGGAAACTTCAAGCTTCGAACAATACCGCTAATCACCTACATACCTTTAGAAATCTGGCCTCATCTAATGAGTTAAGAGCGTTTCACCTGCAATCTGCTTCTCTTGCTTTGTTCACACAGAAATGCCAGCTCTGAAAAAAAGCTTTTCCGCCAACTGATGTGTTAGCGGAAAGGTGGCCCCAGGCTCTGCTTGGAGACGGCAAAAAACAGACTGGGAACCTACAGTTGTGTGTGAGAGCTCTCCCTGTCCCACAGAATCGAGTCGAGGAGCCTTGGCTGACAAGCACACTGCCCGCACGCTGCTCCCACACGCTCACGCACTCTGCCCGCACGCTGCTCCCGCTCTCACGCACTCTGCTCTCTCACGCCAACGCACTCTGCCCGCACGCTGCTCCCACACGCTCACGTACTCTGCCCACACGCTGCTCCCGTGCTCATGCACTCTGCCCGCACGCTGGTCTCACACGCTCACGCACTCTGCCCGCGCACTCTGCTCTCTCGCGCTCATGCACTCTGCCCGCGCACTGCTCGCACGCTGCTCTCACACTCACGCACTCTGCTCTCTCACGCTCACGCACTCTGCCCGCACTCTGCTCTCTCGCGCTCACGCACTCTGCCCGCGCACTGCTCGCACGCTGCTCTCACACTCACGCACTCTGCTCTCTCACGCTCACGCACTCTGCCCGCACTCTGCTCTCTCGCGCTCACGCACTCTGCCCGCGCACTGCTCGCACGCTGCTCTCACACTCACGCACTCTGCCCGCACTCTGCTCGCACGCTGCTCGCTCACTCACGCACTCTACCCGCACGCTGCTCTCACGCTGCTCTCACGCTGCTCTCACACTCACGCACTCTGCCCGCACGCTGCTCTCACCCTGCTCGCTCACACTCACGCACTCTGCTCACAAGCAGCATCTCACCTTTGTGACCTAGACTAGATGCACGCTAGCCGTATGGTATAAAAACAGGAGTGAAGAATGGATTTCCGCCCATGGGTCACTGCTTGCTTGTTTGTTTAGGCAGCGTGTCTCCACCTAAGGATGGCAGCACTGGTGTGAACTGCAGTCTCACATATCAAGAAGAATGTGTAGACATGGTGCTTTGGGGTGGTTTAATGGGCACTGTGGTATTGGGTTGATGGTTGGACTTGATGGTCTTAGATGTCTTTTCCAACCTTAATGATTCTATCAACATAAAATCATTAAGGTTCAAAAAGATCTCTAAGATCATCATGTTCAACCTTCTATCCAACACCTCCATGACCACTGGACCATGTCTTGAAGTACCACATCTAGTTTGAGTTTTTTCAATAGCTCCAGGGATGCTGACTCTACCATTTCCCTGGGCAACCTGGTCCAAAGCCTGACCACTCTTTCAACAAAGGCATTCTTCCTAAAATCCAATCTAAACCTCCCCTGGTGCAACTTGAGGCCATTTCACACAATCACAGAATTAACCAGGTTGGAAAAGGCCTCTAAGATCATCGAGTCCAACCTATTATCTAACTCTTCTAATTAACTAAACCAATTGCCTCATCCAGCCTCCTCTTACACATCTTTCTATTTCCTCTTATCCTGTTGTTAGTTACTTGGGAAAAGAGGCCAACACCAACCTCATTACTAACTCCTTTTGGGTAGCTGTAGAGAGATAACAGCAATAATAAAACATATTAAAGCTGCATTAACCCTCTCAGTCATGCCAATTTCTAAGCACAAAATAGAAGGTGCTGCGCTCACTGGAGGATTTTATTATCATTAAGTCCTTTCAGTCCACCTTTTCTTTTTTCCTCCTGAAGTTGTTCTTAAAATGGCCAAACCCATGTGCCAGGTTAGCATGACCCATCTTCACCCCTTCAGTAAGGCAGCCTAGTTTTGCATCTAACTTTTACTTTCTGAAATGCTTTTCTGCAGCAAATGTATTATTGTGAAATGCTTCCCATGCAACAGATGGAAATATGGAATGACAACTTGAAATGTAAAGCCTGCACTGACTCACACACAATTAAGGAGGTATTTAAAGAGAAGCAGCTTAGCAGTATTTGGAAAAGAAAGGGAAAAAATTAAATAAATCAGTCTGGTACTTGTTTGGGGCTAAAAAAGAATTCCACACACCTTTGATTATGACTCTGTAGAAATAGTCTTCACCTTTAAATAAAAATTAGCCCTAAGATTAGTTTACATAAAAATTTAATCTAAAATGGAAAGCCATTTCCCATCTTATTAACTTTTCATTTGCCTTTTTTTCCTTTTTTTTTTTTCCTCCCCCCTTCTTAGCACAGGTTCCAGAAGAACATTTGATTAATTTGTGTTGTCTGTGAGTCAGGCTTTTAACCTCTGGGAAACCTCTAAACACTTTAAAAGCTTACAGCCTTTAAAACAGATTGTCAAAAGAAACTTAAACTAAATAGAGGTCAACAGTCTGAGGTTATTTTAGCTTTTTCAGGGAAAAAAAAAAATGGATGCTCACTGGAAAGACTGGGTTTTGTTGGCTGGCTACACTTAATCAGTTAACCATCTGCTCTTTGAATGCAGAGCAGCCCTTGCTGTTTGGATGCACTGGGACTTCTGCAAGTGCATACAGTGCTGTAAGCAGCCCAGGGGAAATATAGGCTGCTACAAGGCTAAGAGAGTAGATTTTTAGGAGACAGGGCAATGGTTGGGGCTTCCTAGGGCTCCCAAGTGCTGCTTTGAAGAAGAGGGTGCTGAGAACCATATGAATTTTAGCTGTGTTCTGGAGAGTCTATGTGCTCTCGAAGCCTTCAGTCATGTTTTTTTCACAATACCACACAGAAACACTCCTGTTTTGATGCAAATTGGATGTGGATGTGCAGTTACACTGAAAGCTGCAACCTGAAGTCAGGTCTCACCTCAGAGTTCATGATGCTTTCAAAGTATCCTGGGGTGCATTGAGAAAAGTGTTGTATGCAAGTCAAGGGAGGTTTTTCTCCCTCTCTGACCTGCACTAGTGAGGGCCTATCTGGAGTACTGGATCCAGTACTGGGCTCCTCAGTTCAAGAGATACAAGGAACTACTGGAGAGAGTCCAGGTGAGGCTGTGAAGATGTTTTGAAGTACCTCTTCAATGAGGAAAGGCTGAGAGCTGGGGCAGACCCAGAAGGGGAATGTTCTCAGTGCTCAGCAATGGCTAAAGGATGTGGGCAAAAAGATGGGGCAAGATTCATTCTAGAAGTGCCCAGTGACAGAACACGAGGCCATGGACACAAACTGCAACCCAGGCTGTTCCAGCTGAACATGAGGAAAACACCAGGCTACCCAGAGAGGTTGTGGAATCTCCCTCTCCTTGGACATTGTGAGCTTGGACAACCTACTGTGGGTGATCCTGTTTGTCAGTGGGACTGGACTGGGTGACTTCCAGAGGTCCCTTCCAACTCCCACCATTGAAAATCCTCCTTGGACATTGTGAGCTTGGACAACCTGCTGTGGGTGATCCTGTTTGTCAGTGGGATTGGACTGGGTGACTTCCAGAGGTCCCTTCCAACTCCCACCATTGAAAATCCTCCTTGGACATTGTGAGCTTGGACAACCTGCTGTGGGTGATCCTGTTTGTCAGTGGGATTGGACTGGGTGACTTCCAGAGGTCCCTTCCAACTCCCACCATTGAAAATCCTCCTTGGACATTGTGAGCTTGGACAACCTGCTGTGGGTGATCCTGTTTGTCAGTGGGATTGGACTGGGTGACTTCCAGAGGTCCCTTTCAACTCCCACCATGCTGGGATTCTGTAACACAGCCTTGTCTGGTTTTCCCTGTTTTCCACATCCTTCCTCCCCTCCTTCAAACTGCAACTAAGTGAACTTCAGCCACAAAACAATTGTCATTCCCATTCCATAGAATGATTTAAGTTGGAATGGACCTCAAAGATCATCCACAGGCAGGGACAGCTCCCACTAGAACAGATCGCTCAGGGGCTCATCCAGCCTGGCCTCAAACACCTCCAGGGGAGGTTGTGGAGCACAGAAGCACAGAATGTGATCTTTGATCGCATTCTGTGCTTCTGTGCTCCACAACCTCCCTGGGCAACCTGTGCCAGTGTCTCCCCACCCTCATTGTCAAGAATTTCTTCCAAACATCCATTTTCAATCTCCCCTTAAGGAACTCATTGCAGAGAAACGATCCAGTCCAAAGTTCAAAGAAGGAAGCCGCACAATTCCGCATTCTAGGCTAAATAAATAACTCCACTATACAAATTAGAAAGAACCTCTCATTTTTTTCCTCACTGCAGAGCAGTGCAGGACCCACATTTGAACAGAAGTCCACAAGAATATAAAGAATAATCTTACTTTCCAAGGGCAAAGCACTCCAGTTTAACAGTCGAGCCCTTCGCTGCGTAAGTTGCTTCTGGAAAACGTACTTCAATCTTTGGCTCATACTCCCCCATCACACCTGTTGAACAGCAAAGCAGCTTAGCATTCCAGTTGAGCCTCAGACCTGCTTACTACAACACAATTGCAGTGTAAAAGAAAGGCTGGCATGAATAACTGTAGGGCACTAAGAATTGTAGGGCCTTACATTCCACCTGTGGCAAGCCAAATGTGATGCCTATGGAGCAGGTTTAGCCTGCTGGGTAGAATTCAACCTTATGTGAGGTCTCTGAGTTCTTCTAGAGCTGAAGAACTTGACTGAGTTCTACACATATAGGCATGTTACACTTGTGCTTCAAGGCTTTAGAGGTGACTTAGGGTTCTCAGCTCTTGTTAAGCATTGGTTTTAGCATTGTTCATTGAATGCTGGCATCGTGGAATACTGAATAGATTGTGTCTGCTGAATACTGAATAGATTGTGTCTGCTGTGGAGATGTGGTGCTGAAGGACATGCTTTAGTGCTGACCTGACAGTACTAGGTTAATGATTTGGCTTGGTCTTCAAGGTTTCTTCCAACCAACGTGATCTCATGATCCTGGATGCAAGAGAGAAGTATGGAATTCATAGAATCATAGAACAGTAAGGTTGGAAGGGACCTCAAGGATCATCTAGTTCCAACCCCCTGCCATAGGCAGGGACACCTCCCACTAGTACAGGTTACTCAAGGCCTCAATTCTGTGTCCCAAGTGTTTGTAAACCACTGGAAACATCTTTAAAACAGCCAAGTGCGAGATCCAGGCTTGAGAAAACCTGATTTAATTGGATGTCATGTTGCTTTGGAAAATCTGGCTGCACATCTGATAAACCACAGATCATTTCTTATCAGTTTAGGACAGATCCTCCACTGAAATTTAACTGATTCTTGTTTGGTATTTAACAGGGATCTGGCTAATATTCTGCTGTTGCCTTAGAGGCTGCTTGTTAAGGGCCCGATCCAGAGAAGATAAAGAGAGGTTGAGAAAACAAGTCTGAGAAAAGGACTAGAGTGATGAGAAGGAAGAAAATGGAGTCATAGAATCATAAAATCATAGAATGGTAAGGTTGGAAGGGACCTCAAGGATCATCTAGTTCCAACCCTCTGCCATAGGCAGGGAAACCTCCCACTAGTACAGGTTACTCAAGGCCTCATCCAATCTGGCCTTGAACACCTCCAGGGAGGGAGCATCCACAACCTCCCTGGGCAACCTGTTCCAGTGCCTCACCACCCTCACTGTAAAGAACTTCCTCCTAACATCCAGTCTAAATCTCCCCTCTGCCAGTTTAAGCCCATTGCCCCTTGTCCTGTCATTGCAGGACCTTGTAAATAATCCTTCCCCAGCCTTCCTGTAGGCCCCCTTCAGATACTGGAAGGCTACTATCAGGTCCCCTCGAAGCCTTCTCTTCTCCAGGCTGAAGAGCCCCAACTCTCTCAGCCTGTCCTCATAGGAGAGCTGCTCCAGCCCTCTGATCATCTTTGTGGCCCTCCTCTGGACCCGCTCCAACACTTCCATGTCCTTCCTGTGCTGAGGGTTCCAGAACTGCACACAGTACTCCAGGTGGGGTCTGACGAGAGCAGAGTAAAGTGGCAGAATCCCCTCCCTTGCCCTGCTGGCCACGCTGCTCTTGATGCAGCCTAGGACTCTGTTGGCTGTCTGGGCTGCATGTGCACACTGCAGGCTCATGTTGAGCTTTTCATCAACCCAGACTCCAAGGTCCTGAACTATTTACAGCTCACAGTCCCAAATTCTTAACTTCTGAGCTGTGGAACTGTGAGTTTGTTTGGGGTGATCCCATTAAATATGTTACAAAGCAGCAGAGATTCTCAGTGGAAATATTATTCTATAATGGACAGTGAAGTTTGATTTATCCTAGGAGCATAACTCTATACTGACTTCTGTCACTGATTGCTGCCACTGCTTGGCAAACACCAGGAGTATATTGAAATGTAGGTGAGCAAACTTACAAACCAAACTGTGGGTAAAGATTTCCCAGGTATATATTTCTCACTGTGAACATTTAATTAGAAGTGTTGCCAGAAAGATATTTGTATATGTGCCGGTGAGTTTCTCACCTCCATGACTCAAGCTCGAAACAGCTTTCTGGATTTGATGTTTGAGCTGTACCTACATTATAAATTTAGGAAGCTCTGCCAGATTTAAGCCTCAACACAGGCATCCATAAGATGAAAAATATTAGCATACCATTTGACATTCTCCTGCTATTTTTCAACGCTACTGAGCGCCGCTTGCTTTGCCTATCTGTAGCTCATCACCCCTAGCCTGACAGCTCCCATCTCAGCTCAGCCAAAAATGTGGGTGTAAAGGCTTAACCCTCCTGGGTGAGGGGAGTGGTCAGAACGTGACCCCATGTCTGCTCCACCCTAGGTGTAGTGTTCAGCCCACTCCCACTTCCAGTCTGGACCCCCCTATATAAACGGTGGAACTTCCTGTTGCTCTCTCACCTCGTGGCTAGCCTGTACCACATGGTGGACATCTCTTCAGACCACTGCCATCCATCTGGTTGTATATATATATTTTTTGTACCTTCTTATCCCTTCCCTATACCCATTTGTAACTCCCCTAATTTAAGTAGCTTTTATTTGTTGTTAAAGTTTTCTTTTACCTTCCAAATCATGGCCAGACTGTTCTGTGTCTGGCTTTACCCCTTCTGCCTTCTCTTTTCTCTCCCTCTATCCAAGAAGGGTGGGGAGAGAGGGGAAGACATCCTATTATTACTGCATTGGTTTCCCCTGAGAAGCTAAACTCTACCCAATACAGNAAGGAAACAACAGTGACGTCTACTTCACTCATAGGCTTGCTGAGATGTTTAAGAAAAGAACTCAAAACATAGATAACACAGTCTCTCTGGGGTACAGCATCTCAGGTGGTCTAGCTTCTGGCTTTCTCCTCTCTGTTAACCTCACTAATCACTTTCCTTCTAACTCCCCTGGCCAATCCTCCAAACTCACCTTGCGCGTAAGGCAAACCTTGGGGTAAGGTATAGGGGTGGGAAGAAGGTGGAAGGGTGGTTGGGAGCCCCTCCTGGGGTCTCTGATTTCTGGGAGGGGAGTTGTGTTTCTGTATTCCCTTTAACCTGTCTATGTCTGCAACTATTCCTGTCTATTGTGTATATCTCTGCTTGTACACTGTGCTCAGCTGTAAATAGAGCTTCAGTCCTTAACTTCCAGCTGGCTGAGTTCTAGCCTGGGGGATTTTACAAAGTGTGGAGGGGCAGGGAACTCCTAAACCGTCACATACTGGAAGCCTTTAACCTCTGTGAGGCTGTTGCCAGCAGCTGGAGGTGGAGTAGTTAGCATTGAGCTGTGTGTTCTCAGCCACTTACCGTCGGTGCGGAGAGTGAGGGGAGTTGGTGGTCCCCGCACGCTTTGCCCTGCTTTGGGGCTGGTGACGACGCAGGTGTAGTTGCCCACATCTGATGGCTCCACTTTGGCAATGTACAGGTTGCCTGTTTCTTGTGAGACAAAGCGGCGGCTGTCCTCCTGAAGGGACAAGGTGGTGTTGTTGAAGATCCACGTGTAGGACAGGCCTAGAAAACACCAGACACACATCACGCATCCTTCGTAGTGTACTCCACTTCCTGGCAGTGTTTAAGGGCAGTGGTGCCAGCTGAAAGGTTGAGTCACTTGAAGGGCAGACCACTGGGGAAGCACAAATTAGCAAAGGCAAGGTAAGCATTGCTTTAGTTTTAAACTCAGCCACTTCAGAAGGTCACAAAAGTTTCTGTCCCCTGCTACCTTTTGTTTTCCTGCTCAGGTTATTTTTTTAAATCGGAATGGCAGTGCCACAAAGCCAAGAGAAAGAGGCTTTAGTAAGGGATTCCTCTTCATAACACCCTGAACATCCAGAGACCCAGTTGCTGGTCACAGAGTTACAAGCTCCTTTCTTCACTCTGAGTATGGAAAACAAACTAGTAACATAAATCTTGATCACCACCTTCTTATAAGCAAGGGAAGCTCATCTGCATGCAAATATTTTGCAGAGTACATGATGTTTTATTCTACTGCATATTTGACCCTTCTCATGTTCCACACGTGCATCTGTTCTGAGCTTATCCTATTCTAACTTCTCTCCTAGAATCATAGAATGGTAAGGTTGGAAGGGACCTCAAGGATCATCTAGTTCCAACCCCCTGCCATAGGCAGGGACACCTCCCACTAGCACAGCTCACTCAAGGCCTCCTCCAACCTGGCCTTGAACACCTCCAGGCAGGGAGCAACCACAACCTCCCTGGGCAACCTGTGCCAGTGTCTCACCACCCTCACTGCAAACAACTTCCTCCTAACATCCACTTTCAATCTCCCCTCTGCCAGTTCAAACCCATTGCCCCTTGTCCTGGCATTGCCAGACCTTGTCAATAGTCTCTCTCCAGCCTTCCTGTAGGCCCCCTTCAGATACTGGAAGGCTACTATCAGGTCCCCTCGAAGCCTTCTCTTGTCCAGGCTGCAGAGCCCCAACTCTCTCAGCCTGTCCTCATAGGAGAGCTGCTGCAGCCCTCTGATCATCGTTGTGGCCCTCCTCTGGACCCACTGCAACACTTCCATGTCCTTCCTGTGCTGAGGGCTCCAGAAGTGCACACAGTACTCCAGGTGGGGTCTGACAAGAGCAGAGTAAAGGGGCAGAATCACCTCTCTTCTGCCATAGAGGCTTTCATGATGCATACCTTAACCATGAATCTTGTGAGGTTCAATGGGGCCAAGTGATCTGGTCCTGCACCTAGACCAGGGCAACTCTCACTGTCCATACAAGCAAGTGGTTGAGTAGCAGCCCTGCAGATAAGGATTTGGGGGTGCTGGTGGATGAAAAGTTGGACTTGAGACAGCACCATGCTCTCACAGCCAGAGCCAACCATGTCTTGTGCTGACCCCCAGCAACAGGGGCAACAGGTGGAGAAGGGTCCCCTCTGCTCTGCTCCCATCTGCAGTGCTGGGACCAGCTCAGGATGTCTCAGCACAGAAGAGACACAGACCTGTTGGAGCAAGGCCAGAGGAGACTACAACAATGGTGTGGGGTGAAACACTGCTGCTGTGAGGCCAGGCTGAGGGAGTTGTCACACCTGGAGAAGAGAAGGGTCCAGGGAGACCTTCTTATGGCCGTTCAGTACTTGAAGGGGCTGATCAGAATGCTGAGGATAGACTTCAGGGCAGGGCCTTTTGGGACAGCACAAGGGCTGAAGGGTTTAAAGTAAAAGAGGGATATTCAGACTAGATGGAAGAAGTTGACCTACTCTGAGGGTGGTGAGACCCTGTCATCCCAGGTCACCCAGAGAGGTGCTTGATCTCCTATCCCTGCAACCATTCTGGATCAGGTTGTTCAAAGCTCTGAGCAACCTGCTCTGGTTGCAGATGTCCCTGCTGACTACAGGAGGGATGGACCAGATGACCTTTAAAGGTTCTTTCCAACTCAAAATACTCTATGAATGTTTGTTTCCAATGTAATTTAACAC
Organism: Eubucco bourcierii; assembly: GCA_013396675.1. NCBI lineage: Eukaryota > Metazoa > Chordata > Aves > Piciformes > Ramphastidae > Eubucco > Eubucco bourcierii. The sequence goes on along the minus strand of VWZE01016585.1, from coordinate 166,933 downwards.
TAATTTATTTAACTGGCCCACCCTGGAAGCACACATGTCCAAACCAGCTTATCATCCAAGGACCTTGCTTCTCTGAAGGCCTTTTTGGCCAAGCCTTGTCACACAACCATCAGCATCCCAGTGAGTGGGTTCAGTGTTTACGACCCAGCATTCTGCAAGCACGGGTTCACTCGAGGTGTCCCTCCAGCCCCATACTGTGGCTGCTCCACGTCCCTGCCATCACCCAACAGCTGGAGCAGAGCTGAAATTCTGTCTTTAATAAGGCACAGTAAATCAGAACTTCCCAAATCTACCAGTTTAGCTTTCCTTAATTAAATGTATAATTCATAAGCTGACAGTGTTCTGCCAACAGCTTCATTTTTACACATTTCCCCCATCAACAATCCCATTTGAAAAGGATTATTTATGTTTCTTTCCCCCTCCCCACCTCAGTTGCAACGTGGAGACAGTATGGTAATAAGTCTGCAAAACTCCAGGAGTTTTGTGGAGTTTTATGTTATCATCTTCTAACATTTTAGGACTCTCATTAGAAGTGATGCATCTCCAGGGAGCAATCAATGACACTTGCTGTACTTGGCTAAATCCTGCAATAAGCTCTGGTTTGCTACAGTTTAATGCTAGGCTCTTTTTTTTTTTTAAAACTCTTTTTTTTTTTCCCTTTCATTTTTTTCCTTTCTTTTCTCTTTTTTTCCTCCTTTTTGTTCTTTTTTTTTCCTTTTTCTTTTTTCCACTTTCTTTTTTTCTTCTTTTTCCCCTTTCTTTTTTCTCCCTTCTTCTTTCTTCTTTTTTCCCCCCTCCCTTTCTTTTTTCTCCTTTTTTCCCCTCTCTAATTTTTTCCCATTTTTTTTTTCTTCCTTTCTTTTTTTTTTTTTTTTTTTTTTTCATTT
>VWZE01016585.1:116427-160666 GCA_013396675.1 Eubucco bourcierii | reverse complement strand
GTGGGAGGTGTCCCTGCCTATGGCAGGGGGTTGGAACTAGATGATCCTTGAGGTCCCTTCCAACCTTACCATTCTATGATTCTATGATTCTAAGTCCAACCTAGAACCCTACTCTGCTAGATTCACCTTAAGCCATAGCCCCAAACACCACATCCAAACCACCCTGAAACACAACCAGGGCTGGGGACTCCACCACCTCCCTGGGCAGCTCATTCCAATCCTTGACTGCTCTCTCCCAGAAAAACGTTTTCCTAATGTCCCAAAGTTCTGCTGGGTAGAGACATTTCCCCCACCCCTCTGCTGAAGATTTAGCTTACTACCCCAGTAAGCAAGTCCATGCAGCTCCTGGGTCTTTAGGAGTGCTTTGCTTCTCTGGTACAGCCCTGGTGTGCTAATGTCAGCATAGAGAACGTCTACAGGCTCAGCATCCCAGCTGCAACTGCTGCCAGCTCCTCTGCACGAGGAGGTGCAACAGCAGAACTGATCCTGCTGCTCCTAACAAGATTAGCAACTTCCTTAATGCTCTGCAGGGAGCCAGCTTGAAGCAGTCTGCCTTTATATCAGGCTTTGCTCCTGGGGAAAAAAAAAAAATTAATAGATGAGCACCAGTCTACCCCACAGTCTTAAATATTACCTTTTAGGCAGTAAATTCTTCGTGGTGGTCAGGTTGAGTTCATATATAACTAGAGAAATGGAGCCTTCCTACATGGCTTCCTTTACCTTGGAGCTTTTTATAAAGCAGCATCTTTTGATAATGAAATAATATTGCATGCTGATTGTTGAAGGGAAAAAAAAAAAAAGAAACCCAGCAAAACAGCTGACCTAAAGAACTTGAGAGCTTGAGAAAGGACACAGCTCAGAGAAAGAGCCACAACTTACTTCCCCACCCCTGCACTCCTGAGCCCCACTAACAAGCAGAGGAAAGTCACAAGCTCAACTTTATAAAGTGTGTTAATGAGCCTCATAAATAACAGCAGCAGAGGCTGCTGCATAAATAGGCAAGGAGGGGCTGGGTGAGTGAATAAAGAGATTGGGGCAGGTCAGGAAACCTGGGGTAGGTTTGTGCCTGTTTTCAAAAAGCTAATTGCAGGCTGTGGTTTGTTGATCATTAATTGTAGCAAATTTTTAATGCCTTGCCTGATTGAAAATGTGAGAAATGCTTTTAAGAGGTGGGTTTTGCTGGTTGGTCTCTGTGTTTGATCATTACTAAAAGCACTGTTTGTTCTGCAGCAACACAGTGTAGGGGTTTTGTCTGTGATTATTTTTATCAGCGTGGCTCTTAACACAGGACTTTGTTCTTTTGGAGCTGGTTTAAGGTCTAAAGCTGATGTGAGAGCTGTTGGAGCAACACTTTTGTACTCTTTTCTTGCTTTTTATCATGTTGCCTGATTTGCTGTTCCCCATTCAAGTGAAAAAGTTGTTTCTTTTGCAGGAGAAAAAAGGGTTAGCAGTGCAGTTGCATTTAAGAAGTGTGTATGGGGAAAAAAAAAGAACAACCCAGCAGCAGCACAGTTTGTCAACTGCATTTAAATAATACTCCAAGATTTAAATATTTTCCTGGACTAGGCTGCCCAATAGAAATTGTGGAGTCTGCTTCTCTGGAGAGATTTCAAACCTGCTGGATGTTGTGATCCTGAGTGATGGTGCTTTAAAAGGGGAGGGTTGGACTGGCTGATCCTCAGAGGTCTCCTCCAAGCTTTACCACTCTGTGCAAGTGTTTTGGGATGTGGAGAATGGTTAAAGCATATAGCAAAGAGCTGAGTGGTGTAATAAGTGCAGAGCTTGCTGCCCTGTGAACCTAGCAGAAAGTTTAAAATCCCTGTGTGATAGAGCTAGATAAGCTTTGCAGATGTGTTTGTCTCTGCAATGAGTAGCAGAAAGTGTAACACTTCTCTAGATGCCATTCTAAGATACCAGAGATGGTAGGAATACTTTTGAGCTGTTTAACCTGTTTCTACTTGGTGTTGTATGGGAAGGAGCCTCAATTAATAAGTATTAAGCTGTTTTCTTAAGTACTTGCTTTCCTGTCTTTTCTCTTGGTGGAGACCTTCTGGCTTAGCAAGCAGCAGAAGGCTTTACCTATCTCAGAAGAGCTACCCTGATGATGACTGCTTTGAGTGACTGCTGTACAGCTGTCTTCTGTTCCCCTTCAAGTCAAACAAAGCCAATAACCACCAGAACAACTTTCCCTTTCCCTCTCTGTGATGCATGGATAGGGCCAGGTCTGAGGTGATATCCTGTGGAAGGAAGCAGCTGGTCTAAAGCAAGAAGTGTCTGAAGGGCTGGATCCATCTGCTCTGGCTCCCTTGGCTGTCTTTTCCATGACTTACATTTTTTTTCCTGAGACCACAGTTTGTCCTTTCCACCCAAAGAGTTCACTTCTCTGAGTGTTCCTACTAGCAAAAAGTCTGCTGTGGTTGTGGGCTGTCTGCAAAGTGGGGTAGGAAAGCCTAAGAGCAATTCTCTTTTTTCATGTCTAGGGCACAAGATACAGCTTGTATTGCCTTAAAGTAGAGGCATGGCAGCTCTGTTCCTGCTGGTGTATCTTCCACATTCCTTCATAACCAATTCTTGTCACACTGAAAGTACAGAACACTTCTGATGGAAAGAGGAGGCTCAGGGCAGACCTCATTGCTCTCTACAACTACCTGAGAGGAGGTTGTAGTCAGGTGGGGTTGGGCTCTTCTCCCAGGCAAGCAACAACAGAACGAGGGGACAAAGTCTCGAACTGTGCCAGGGCAGGTTCAGGCTGGATGTTAGAAGGAAGTTCTTGGCAGAGAGAGTGATTGGCATTGGAATGGGCTGCCCAGGGAGGTGGTGGAGTCTCCATCCCTGGAGGTGTTGAAGCCAAACCTGGATGGAGCACTTAGTGCCATGGTCTGGTTGATTGGTTGGGGATGGGTGATAGGTTGGACTGGGTGAGCTTGGAGCTCTCTTCCAACCTGGCTGATTCTAGGATTTTTTTTCTGTGATTATTTTTCTATGATTTTCTTTCTATGATTTTCTCTATTCAAGGCAGGTAATCCTTTCTCTTGTTGGTGTTGTGAGGCAGAGGCAGAAGTTTCAATGGAGAACACCTGAAAATACAATCTTTTTCAATCAAAACAGCTTCCCAAGCATCCTGAGCTGGTGCACATCTTATCATAGCTCACACCATGTGCTTCACCCCCATGGCATAGAGCTTTGGATCATAAATACAGTGCAGGTGGATGACAAAAGAAGTTGACTTCTCTTCTCTAGGGACTTGTTATTTCAGATAATGTATTTTTCAGGCCTCTTGGTCAACAGCTCACATCTCCAGCTTAAGCACTGTGGCAAAGGCTTTGTTCATGGATACTGTTTTGTCAGTTCAATTAATCTGGGGTGAGCTCACTTGTTAACTGTTTATTTCTTCTGAATGCTTTCCTCTGCTCATTCCTATTTGTCAAATTGTAATTTTCCCTTACAGCAAGAGGAAAATATATAGCTTGCTGGCTCCAGGATGGATGTGTTGTCTTCCTGTCTGTCCCACTGATGCATTTCAGGAGCTCTTTCAAGCCTTTTCTGCCCTTAAGGATCAGGTTTTACTTCATCTCCTTGATTATGTACCTCTTTCATATGGCTGTAAACACAAAGTGAACTGACATTTCCTCTCCATTCCTGACTTGAGGGCTTTGAATTGATTGATGGCTTTCTCTACATCTCTGATACACTGCATCCTCTTTATAGATCACTACCTTCTCATGGGAATTTGTTTTATAGCTCTGCTCCTTTAAGAAGGCTTCAGGGGAACATTGCTGAGAGCAGGACATGTTCATGTGAACATGTGGACATGAGTCAGCCAAGAATTGCTGATCCTTTCAGTCCAGAACAAGACAATTTGGTTATTATGCTATTGATAGTCTATGTTTCTATGATATTTCCTCTTCATTAATAGAATTTGCCCTTCCAGGGTAAAGTTTCCAATCATCTTCAGCCAGTTATGTTAGGAAACTGTAGATCTTCTGGATCTAAAAGATCTGAAGCAGTTGTGATCAGGGTTCACAGGGTGTCAGGGGTTGGAAGGGACCCAAAGAGGTCATCCAGTTCAACCTCCCTGCCAGAGCAGGACCAGACAATCCAGCTCAGGGCACAAAGGAACACATCCAGACAGGCCTGGAAAGGCTCCAGAGAAGGAGACTCCACAACCTCTCTGGGCAGCCTGTGCCAGTGCTCTGGGACCCTTCGAGGAAAGAAGTTTCCCCTTGTGTTGAGCTGCAACCTCCTGTGCTGCAGCTTCCATCCATTGCTCCTTGCCCTATCCCAGGCAGCAAGTGAGACAAAGATTCTGACATCCTTGAAGATTTGTGAATGTTTATGGCTCAGAACTTGCAAGAGTTAATANGAAAACGTGTAAGAAGGAATGAGGGGGGGGGGGAAAAAAAAAAAAAAACAAATCTGAAAGGAATCCTTCAAGAGCTTCTCACTTCTGGTAGGTACAAAAAGTTCTAATAAATGATGCCAACAGAGAAGATTGAGACTCTCACAAGTGTAGATACATGGTCAAGCCTTTGTATGACTCTAAATGCTGATGCTGGAGGTAGCAATTCACTGACAAAAGGGAGGAAAAGGGAAATTGCAGACCTCTTATTCCTGTATGAGGTGCAACAGCATGTTGAGTGCATTATTGGTCCCCTGTGTGCTGCCTGGATTTGACTTCCTGCAGAAGGGGAGCCATGAAAACCAGCCTTATGGTTGAGGAGCAGGAGATACAAGTGACCCCCAAATCAATTCCCCCTCAAAATATCTTTTTCATTCCCTACCTGAAGCACTGAAAGTCATCAGGACTAATCAGACCTTGGATCAGAGAGTTGACTTCTCCAGAAGTCCCTTCCAATCTGTGGCTTTTATGATTATCAGTAAGGAGAGAATGAGACATTCAAGAGCAGAAGGCAAATTTTCATGACTGAGGTGTGGAATGCAGGACTCAAATTACAGCACTGAAGTAGCAAGCACTTAAATGAATCCATATTCCAGATCAAGCTGAAGTGCTTTTGCTGTAGGAAGAGTTGCTTGTGGAGCTCCTCTGACATGGTAAAGGAATATTGACCTTGTGGAGGAGTCTTGGAGATCTTTGCGTCCCTCCAGAGGGATGGCATCTTCTGGTTCTGTACCTTACCCAAGAATTATAAAAGGCCTTCCAGGTGGTGCAAAGCTATTGCCTTTTAAAGACATGAAATCCAAACCCACACACTTCATGCACAACTACATGGTGGTGCTAATCAAGCAGGAAGCTGCACAGGCTGCTTCTCCCCAGCTACAGCAGTTGATATTCAGCCTTCACAATGCAGACTTATTCAACCTACCTCCATAATGTGCTGGAGGACCACAGAGCAGAACCACTCCTTGTCCTTCTCTGACCCACACTGTGCTTCTTGGTTTTGTTTCAAAATTTTCAAGATCTTGAGGGAGAAGGAAAAAGCAAGACCCAGTTATTAGCTGTTTGATTTATTCCTATCTGTTTCCCAAGCTGTGCAATGCTCACTTCAACTCAAAACCATATTCATGTGTTCAACAGCATAATCTAATCTCAGTATGTGAACAGCCAAAGCATATTTCTGTGTCCAACCTAGTACCTAGCCCTAGATAATGAGTTCTGCATCCATAAAGCTTTCCTACTCTGAGTTTGTATTTACAATTCCTAATTGCAAAGCTTGTGTGACATCAAAGCTTGAATATTTTCTAGCACCATCATTAAGGCTCTGAATCTATACAAGTAGGGAGAAAAACAAAACAAAACAAACTCAACCCAGCACATTTTTGTGTTGTTTCCTTTTGGTTTTTTTTTCTTTTTCCTTTTTTATTAATAAATATAAAAAGCAGATGTGCTCTTCCATATTTACAAGAGGTAATTAAACATCATCAGGACTCCTGTGGAGTGCATGTTTAAATGCTGATAAAAGTACATTGTACTCTTAATGAGTCTGTTTTTGTCCTGAGCTTGCCTGCATATGTTTTAATTGACTCCAATGAACCTGAGCCCTGGTTGACAAGGGGAGGAAGGAGATGCTTTCAGTAGGAAGTGCTGTGGTGGTTTAGGGATGCTTGAATTGTGTCTGTGGTGATTTTTATGGCTATTCATTTTGTTAGTGTTTGGTTTTCATTTTTTACCAAATGTAACTCAGCACTCAATCTGGGGAGGAATAATAAATTATCTGGGGAGGAATATTGAATTGTCTGGAGAGGCATAGTAAACTGTACCAGCACAGGTTGGGAGGTGACCTGCTGGAGAGCAGCCCTGTGGAGAAGGACCTGGGAGTGCTGGTGGAGAACATCCATGGCACAGAAATGTGCCATGGTGGGCAAGAAGGCCAATGGGATCCTGGGGGCCACTAAGCAGAGTGTGTCCAGCAGATCAAGGGAGGTTCTCTTTCCCCTCTACACTCCTCTGGTGAGACCTCATCGTGAGGGCTGCCTTCAATTTTGGGCTTCCCAGTTGAAGAGGGACAGAGATCTGCTGGGGAGAGTGCAGCGGAGGGCTGTGAGGATGCTGAGGGGAATGAGCACTGCCTGAGGAGAGGCTGAGGGACCTGGGGCTGCTTAGTCTGGAGAAGAGAAGACTGAGAGGGGATTTAATAAATGTTTACCGATATCTGAGGGCTGGGGTTCAGGAAGGGGTGGGAGGGGGGACAGGGACAGACTCTGCTCACTTGCTCTGTGGGAATAGGACAAGGAGCAATGGATGGAAGCTGCAGCACAGGAGGTTCCAGCTCAACACAAGGGGAAAATTCTTTCCTGGACGGGTCTCAGAGCACTGGCACAGGCTGCCCAGAGAGATTGTGGAGTCTCCTTCTCTGGAGCCTTTCCAGGCCTGTCTGGATGTGTTCCTGTGTGCCCTGAGCTAGATTGTCTGGTCCTGCTGTGGCAGGGGGTTTGGACTGGGTGATCTCTTTGGGTCCCTTCCAACCTGTGATCCTCTAATCTCTTTGACTTTGTCTCAGCTCCCTGATATGTGGAAGCAGCAGCAGTCTTGTTCTCTTTAAAGTAGTCAAGTACAAAATGACAAACACAGACGTAGTCTGCTCCGGTGTGACCTCACCTAGAGTACTGCATCCAGGTCTGGAGCCCTCAGTACAGGCTGGACATGGATCTGATGGAGTGGGGCCAGAGGAGTGCCACAAAAATGATGAGGGGGGGTTTGAGCACCTCTGCTACACAGACAGACTGAAGGAGATGGGGGTGTTCAGCCTGGAGAAGAGGAGGCTCTGGGAACATCTAATAGCAGATTCCAATATCTGAGGTGGGCTACAAGAAGGGTGGAGAGAGACTATTTAAAAAAACCTGCAGTGACAGGATGAGGGTCAATGGCTTCAGACTAAAGAGCAAGTTTACATTGGATGTTAGGAACAGATTCTTTATTCTGAGGGTTGTGGAACACTGGAACTGGTTACCCAGGGGGGTGATTGGGGTACCTTCCCTGGTGATGTTCAAGGTGAGGCTGGACAGGGCCCTGGGCAACCTGACCTACTGGAGGATGTCCTTTGCTGACTGCACAGGGGATTGGACTGGATGACTTTTGGGGGTCACTTCCAACCTAAACCATTCTATGTACTTTAATATATGATTCTTTACATGGTGATCCAGTTCTCCTCTACTCTGTTCTTGTCAGACCCCACCTGGAATCCTGTGTGCAGTTCTGGAGCCCCCAGCACAGGAAGGACATGGAACTGTTTGAGCCAGTCCAGAGGAGGCCACAAAGATGCTCAGAGGGCTGCAGCAGCTCTGCTATGAGGACAGGCTGAGAGAGTTGGGGCTCTGCAGCCTGGAGAAGAGAAAACTTCCAGGAGACCTTGGAGTCTTCCAGTATCTGAAGGGGGCTACAGGAAGGCTGGGGAGGGACTATTGACAAGGTCTGGGAATGCCAGGACAAGGGGCAGTGGGTTTGAACTGGCAGAGGGGAGACTGAAACTGGATGTCAGGAGGAAGTTGTTTGCAGTGAGGGTGGTGAGACACTGGCACAGGTTGCCCAGGGAGGTTGTGGCTGCTCCCTCCCTGGAGGTGTTCAAGGCCAGGTTGGAGGAGGTGTACTAGTGGGAGGTGTCCCTGCCTATGGCAGCAGATTGGAACCAGATGATCCTTGAGGTCCTTTCCAACCTTACCATTCTATGACAGCTTGCTCCTTTTTCTCAGAGCACTCTGGGAAGTGATTAGTTGAAATACATCCAAAATAAGTTTTAGTGTCACAAATATCAGCTTTCCTTAAACCTCTTTATGCCGTCGTGTTGCTAACTGCTTGCCTTAAGCTTATTTTATTTACCTTGCTGCAGATTCTTGTTTCAAACAATTGTTCCATTTTTCATCAGCTGAACAACTACCTGATCCAGAGCTCAATAGAGAAACAATTCTCCTTGGTCGAAGCAATAATGATTACCACCTCTACAGGCTCAGCTATTTATGTCAATACATCAATTTTCTCCCCCTCAGTTGAACTTTACACAGTTAATTTTTCTTTCCTCCTCTTCATCTCCTGTATATTGGTCTCCTATGAAGACATTGTCTGCTCTGAGGTGACTGAATTGAATTAGGCAGCTGTAGCACCTCCTCGTGCTGTCATAGCCACAATAGATGGTACCTGTCAATACACTGAGAAAGGGTTTGAAACTCTGATGCTCTTTTAATTGCCTGCTGACCAAACCTCTGCCTTGCAGTCTGCCTGGTCTGGAGGGACAAGGGAAAAAAAAAGAGAGAGACCAAAAAGGCTGAAAAAAGAGAGAATGTATTTAGCTTTATTCCTTCCTGTAATATTAATTGAAAAAGAAATGGGGGGGTGGGGGTGGGGGTTGTAATATGGCTGACCAGAGTTTGGGTTCATACTGGCTTAAGTTATGGGCTTAAACTGGCAGAGGGGAGATTTAGACTGGATGTTAGGAGGAAGTTCTTTACAGTGAGGGTGGTGAGGCACTGGAACAGGTTGCCCAGGGAGGTTGTGGCTGCTCCCTCCCTGGATATGTTCAAGGCCAGATTGGATGAGGCCTTGAGTAACCTGTACTAGTGGGAGGTGTCCCTGCCTATGGCAGGGGGTTGGAACTAGATGATCCTTGAGGTCCCTTCCAACCTTACCATTCTATGATTCTATACTCAGCAGGTCCAGAGGAGGCCACAAAGATGCTCAGAGAGCTGCAGCAGCTCTGCTGTGAGGACAGGCTGAGAGAGTTGGGGCTCTGCAGCCTGGAGAGGAGAAGGCTTCCAGGAGACCTTGTAGCAGCCTTCCAGGGTCTGAAGAGGGCTACAGGAAGGCTGGGGAGGGACTATTGACAAGGGCTTGGAATGCCAGACCAAGGGGCAATGGGTTTGAAGTGGCAGAGGGGAGATTGAAAGTGGATGTTAGGAGGAAGTTGTTTGCAGTGAGGGTGGTGAGACACTGGCACAGGTTGCCCAGGGAGCTTGTGGAGCACAGGATCACCCAATGTGCAACTAACCAAGAGAGTTCTCTCTTACCCTATCTGAAGTTGATTTTGATGGACAGAAGGAATTTATTCAGTGTCTCTGCCTGTAACAAAGAATCATTACATATGAAAAAAATAAACCAAAACAAAAAAACCCAAAAAAAACCCCAAATCCCAAACATCTAAAAGAGCAAACCAAAGCAAAATAAGTAAAAAATAACTCATTAGGGGAGTCAGTCTTACTTCTGTTGTCATCTTTCTTGAACCCCTTTCTCCAGGCAGGCAGCATCTCCTATGATGTATTATGACACCTGATTCAGATGGGATTCAGTAATGGGTTATAAAATTGTCTGCCTGTGTTATGTAGCCCAGGGTGACAGAGAGGAACGAGGTGGACCATCAGACATCATGTTTCCTTTTTATTTCTGGAATGTCCAAAAGATTTGTACATCTATTTCCTTTCCCCTCCCTCCCCATGAGGTTGGTTGTGTTTTCAATTATTAATGACAATTGAAAATGTGTTAAATGTATTTAAAGTAGCCACCTGCAGATGAATACAAATGTACTCATTCTGCTTTGCTCTTCTTCCACAGAAAATCTACCCACTTCCCAAAGCCATTTCTTCTTGGCCTGAGCTGGAATTTATACCAACAAAGCCCAACCACTCTTCTCCCAGTTACTGTTCACAGGATCCCAGAGTGGTGAGGCTTGGAAAGGACCTCTGGAGATCACAGAATCACAGAATGTCAGGGGCTGGAAGGGACCTCGAAAACTCATCCAGTCCAACCTCCCTGCCAGAGCAGGATCACCCAGAGCAGATCACACAGGAACACATCCAGGCAGGTTTTGAATATCCCCAGAGAGGGAGACTCCACAACCCCCCTGGGCAGCCTGTTTCAGGGTTCTGTCACTCTCACAGGGAAAAAATTCCTCCTCATGTTGAAATGAAACTTCCTATGCTATCATCCAGTCCACCTCCCCTGCTGAAGTAGCATCACTCACAGCAGGTTGCCCAAGATCAGGTCCAGGTGGGTTTGGAAGCCCTCCAGGGAAGGAGACTCTACAGCTTCTCTGGGCAGCCTGCAGACTCATAGCAAAGAAGTTTCTCTGTGTTCAGATGGAACCTTCTAGGTTCTGATTCATGTTCATTGTCCCTTCATTAGCCTCAATTTCTTGTCCCCCACCTTTAACTATCGATCATCATAGGAAGAAGGTCTTTACAATGAGGGTGGTGAGACACTGGCACAGGTTGCCCAGGGAGGTTGTGGAGCACAGAACCACTGAATGTGATCACATTCTGTGCTCTACAACCTCCCTGGAAGTGTTCAAGGGCAGGTTAGATGAGGCCTTGAGTGACCTGTACTAGTGGGAGGTGTCTCTGCCTATGTCCTTGGAACTGACTGAGCTTTGAGGTCCCTTCCAACCTAACTCATTCTATTTTCATTGAGAGGATCTCCTCTCAGACTTCTTTTCTCCAGGCTCATATTCATCAGAGAGCTGCTCCAGTCCCCTCAGCACCTTTGTAGCCTCCACTGCTCTCTCTGCAGTAATTCCCTGTCTTCCTTCAACTGGGCAGTCCACAACTGAACCCACTGCTCCAGATCTGGCCTACAGCAGGACAGAAAGGGAGGAGAACCTCTCTCACACCTCACCTAGCACAACTTTATAAGATACCACCACATAATCCTGTAAAGTATAGACTCTACTTGTCAAGAAGAGCATCAAACAGGATTGCTAAGCTCAGGTGTTTGGCACACATTTAGGTTGCTAATGTGCACAGAGGAATAGTGCAGCTCTTTAACAGATGGTGTATTTGCTAGCTTCAGTGTTTCTGCAGAGATCTATAAATAAATTATCACCTAGTTCCTTCCATCCTTTGTCTGTCTTTATCTCACTTTCTGAACAACGAGTTCCCTCACACTGCTTTCCTCTCTCAGCTCAGAGATTTAGCAAACAAAAAAACCCCACAACTTTGGTTGGTTGGTTGGGTATTCTTCCTCTCTTATTTCTTACACCTCCTTTGTGCCTTAACAGGATGTCAGGAGTTGGAAGGGACCCAAACAGATCATCCAGTCCAAACCCTCTGCCACAGCAGGACCAGACAATCCAGCTCAGGTCACACAGGAACACATCCAGACAGGCCTGGAAAAGCTCCAGAGAAAAAGACTCAACAACCTCTCTGGGCAGCCTGTGCCAGTGCTCTGGGACTGTTACAACAAAGAAGTTTCCCCTTGTGTTGAGCTGGAACCTCCTGTGCTGCAGTTTCCATCCATTGCTCCTTGTCCTATCCCAAACAGCAAGTGAGCAGAGGCTGTCCCCCCCAAACCTGACCCCCAGCCCTCAGAGATTTATAAGCATTTATTGAATCCCCTCTCAGTCTTCTCTTCTGCAGACTAAGCAGCCCCAGGTCCCTCAGCCTCTTCTTATCAGGCAGTGCTGCATCATCCTCACAGCCCCTGGCAGGACCTTCTCCAGCAGGTCCCTCTCCCTCTTAAACTGAGGAGCCCAATTAACCAGTTGGATATGCTAATGAGGTCATGGAAGCCAAGCAAAGTGCTCAGATGGGCAAGTAAAGAGGGGGAATGTGTGGACTCAGCTGCCTGTGGCAGGGAGTTGCCATCTTTGGTGGGCAGCATTTGTGGAGCTAAGCAGGGAAGGGATGTGCTCAGAGCAAGCAAAACTTGTGGCACTCTGTGGAAGCTGAGATAGAGTGAGAGGGAGGGCTTCATCTGATGGCAGTGGGAGTGCTGGAGGCTGCCAGCTCATTACCAGCTGTGAGGAGTCTGGGCAGAATCACAGAATGGTTTGGGTTGGAAGGGACCTCAGAGATTATTCAGTCCCAATCCCCTGCCATGGACAGGGACACTTTCCACCAGCCCAGGCTGCTCAAAACCTCATCCAGCCTGGCCTGGAAGACCTCCAGGGAGGGGACATCCACAGCCTCTCTAGGCAACCTGTGCCAGTGGCTCCCCACTCTCACTCTTAACAAGTTCTTCCTCATCTCCAGTCTCAACCTCCCCTCTTCCAGCTCAAAGCCACTGCCCCTCATCCTGTCACTACAAGCCCTTGTTGAAAGTCCCCTTTCAGCTACTGGAAAGCTACTCTAAGCTCTCCCTCTATGACCAAACACCGAAAGACAGAAATGCTGCCAATGCCTTATGCAGAGAAGGGCTGAAGCAGAGGTTTTTTTTGAGCTGGGATAAGCCTGTAGTACCCCAGCAGGGCCAAGGAAGTTATGACAGCAAGGGATATGGCCTGGAAGGCTTCAGTGTAAATGAAAATACATAAAAATGTATTTTTCTTCGATGAAAATAAGTCCAGGAGATGGGAAGAAGAGTCATTTTGGATGGAGATCACCATCAGCATGGCTTTCCTGGGTAGAGGGCTGGGCAATAGGTTGGACTCGATGACCTTAGAGGTCATTTCCAACCTGGCTGATTCTGTGCTTGGAAGAAGGCAAGCAAAACCCACAACAGTAGGTGAGTTGTCTACCCAAAGTGATGATCTGTGGAGTTAGAAATGAATTGTAACTGATCAACCCAAATATTTCCTGCTGCGGTACTTATGTTAATTAATAGGTTCCACCGCACAGTAATTTTTTTTTTCTTTAGTGCTGTAGAGCTCAGCGCTGACATAATTGCCAATTGTCACAAATATCTCTTCTGAACTCCCCAGCACCACTCTTACCCACACACCTGGGTTGGGTTTTCAATGTCAAACTGCCTCCTGAGTGTTGGAGTGTAGGTTTTACTTGCACAGCGCAGCGTGTGAAGACACCGTCAGTCTGCCTGGGAGGAGGGAACTGCTGCCTTGTGATGATAGGAGCAAAAAGACCTCATCTCGTGTAGCAACTCATTGATTTCAGCCTCCCTCTGATAGAATCATAGAATGGTAGGGGCTGGGATGGACCACTGGACATCATTGGGTCCAACACACCTGCCAAAACAGGGCCTGGGCTTTTCAGCCTGGAGAAGAGAAGGCTTCCAGGAGACCTTAGAGTAGCCTTCCAGTATCTGGAGGGGGCCTACAGGAAGGCTGGGGAGGGACTATTGACAAGGTCTGGGAATGCCAGGACAAGGGGCAATGGGTTTGAACTGGCAGAGGGGAGATTGAAAGTGGATGTTAGGAGGAAGTTGTTTGGAGTGAGGGTGGTGAGACACTGGCACAGGTTGCCCAGGGAGGTTGTGGCTGCTCCCTCCCTGGAGGTGTTCAAGGCCAGGTTGGAGGAGGCCTTGAGTGACCTGTACTAGTGGGAGGTGTCCCTGCCTATGGCAGGGGGTTGGAACTAGATGATCCTTGAGGTGTTCAAGGCCAGGTTGGATGAGACCTTGAGTAACCTGTACTAGTGGCAGGGGTCCCTGCCTATGACAGGGGGTTGGGACTCGATGATCCTTGAGGTCCCTTCCAACCTTACCATTCTATGATTCTATAGGTCTCTTCCAACCTTACCATTCGATGATTCTATGACAGTTCTGTGTTGCCCAAAGAGCAACCAAAGCATCTGGGGCTCTTTAGTATATGAAATTGTTACAGATAATTAGAGGAAGTCCAATTTATCACCTTGTGTAATTACTAGCAGTTCATCTGAATTAATGCAATTTCATGCTTTCTTGGACTCCTGATTTTTGTTGTGTTTTTATTTCACCAATGTGTTGTCGTTGCACAGCCCCAGACCTGATCGCTGTAGTTACTCAACTATTGAGATGTGCAATGAATAGTAAAGTGTTAGTAGTAAGATCCCCTTCCAAGTTATCCTTCTGGGGACAAATCAGTAAAGTTTCTAATGTTTCTGTGGGGCTATGTCAAATTGTGATGCATCACAGCCAGTTTCTTCTCTTCTGCTTATTAGCTATGATGTATTGCAATCTGATGGGTGTTGCTGGGTGTGATGTATCACAACAGGAATTCAACAGGCATTGAGTTGCTGCAGCATGTCCAGAGAACGGTGACAAAGCTTGTGAAGGGCCTAGGAACAGAGCTGGTGAGGAGCAGTTGAGGGAACTTGGGTTGCTGAGCCTGGAGAACAAGAGGCTGAGGGGGGACATCATTGCTTTCTACAACTGCCTGAAAGAATCATAGAATCAGACAGAGTTGGAAGGGAGCACAAGGATCATCCAGTTTCAACCCCCCTGCCATGGCCAGGGACACCTCACACTAGATCAGACTGTCCACAGCCTCATCCAACCTGGCCTTAAACACCTCCAGGGAGTTTGTGGAGCACAGAAGCACAGAATGAGATCAAAGATCACTTTCTGTGCTTCTGTGCTCCACAACCTCCCTGGGTAACCTGTGCCAGTGTCTCACCACCCTCACTCCAAAGAATTTCTTCCTAATATCCAGTCTAAATCTCCCCTCTGCCAGTTCAAACCCATTCTTCCTCATCCTGTCATTACAAGACCTTGTCAACACTCCTTGCCCACCTCCTTTCAGGTCCTGGAAGGCCACTCCAAAGCCTTCTGGAAGCCTTCTCTTCTCCAGGCTGCAGAGCCCCAACTCTCTCAGCCTGTCCTCATAGGAGAGCTGCTGCAGTCCTCTGAGCATCTTGGTGGCCTCCTCTGAAATGGCTCCAACACTTCCATGTCCTTCCTGTGCTGGGGGTTCCAGAACTGCACCCAGGACTGCAGGAGGGGTCTGAGGAGCGCAGAGCAAAGGGGCACAATCCCCTCCCTTGCCCTGCTGCCCACGCTGCTCTTGCTGCAGCCCAGCACACAGTTGCTGTCTGGGCTGCACTCACACTGCAGCCTCATGTTGAGCTTTTCATCACCCCAGACCCCCAGGTCCCATTCCTCAGGGCTGCTCTCAGCCATTTGCCACCTGACCTTCTGCAGCCTTATATCACACAGGGTGTTTTGTTGAAATAGCTTTTTCCCCCCAAAATATCTCCCAAAGGAAGGGCAATGTGCACTGCAAAGTAAACTTTCTTTCAGCTTTCTAAGCTGCAGTAAACTTGCTGAACAGTTGAGTTGCCTCGTTAATAATGTCAATACATTAATCTTTGCCCGTTACTGACTAATCTCAATTTTTTAAAATGTTCTAATTGATTTTCTATGAACTCAATTCCGAGATTAAGAGCAGTGTTATCTCTAATTAAGGTGCCTGAGAGCTGCTTAGCATTTCCCATTTCCTGGTTTTATTAAATACTTGATGTTTTCTACCGAAGTCCTACTGAGTTCTTGTGCTCCTGCCTCGCTTGAAGCGTGAGCCTCTGCTTTATCAGAGCTGCAACATCACACAGTCTGCAGGGCTTCAGCCAGGGTGAGCCTGGGCAGCAGCTGAGTGTTGTCTTTCATAGAACAGTGGAATAATTTGGGTTGGGAAAAAAAACTTTTCAAGGTCATCTAGTCCAACCCAACTGCAGTCAGCAGGGACATCTGCAATTAAAGTAGAGTTGCCCCAAGCAGCCTGACCTGGAATAGTTCCAGAGATGGAGAATCTGCTACCTCTGTGGGAAACATGGGATGGGTCTCACCATCCCCAGTGTCAAAAGATCTCCTCCTTGTATCTAGTCTAAATCTCCATCTTTTGGCTCCAACCCCCTCCCCCCCACACCTTGTCCCCTCACAGGAGACCCTGTTAAGTCAGAGAGTCTTGGAGTCATAGAATGGTTTAGGTTGGAAGGGACCTCAAAGCTCATCTGGTTCTAACCCTAGGCAGGTACACCTTCCACTAGAACAGATTGCTCAAGGCCTCATCCAGCCTGGCCTTGAACACCTTCAAGGAGGTTGTGGAGCACAGAATCACAGAATCTTTGATCACATTCAGTGATTCTGTGCTCCACAACCTCCCTGGGCAACCTGTGCCAGTGTCTCATCACCCTCGCTGCAAACAACTTCTTCCTAACATCCACTTTCAATCTCTCCTCTGCTAGTTCATTCTCCTCTACCCATTCCTCCTCATCCTGTCATTACAAGATTATAGAGCTGTGATTTTGTGACGCACAACCTCCCTGAGCAACCTGTTCCAGCCTGTTCCCATCTTTCTTATCAACCCCTTTAAGTATTCAAAGGCTGCTATAAGATCTCTGTGGAGCCTTCTCTTCTCCAGGCTGAGCGACCCAAATTCTCCCAGCCTGTCCTCACAGCGGAGGTCTTCTGTTTCTTATCTGTGTTCTCCTCTCATCCTTCTACAACTGGTCCATGTCTCCTGTGCTGAGGGCTCCAGAGCTGGCCCCAGCACTGCAGGTGGGCTCTCAGCAGAGTGGAGCAGAGGGGCAGAATCCCCTCCCCCTGCCTGCTGGCTGCATTGCCGGGGGTCAGCCCAAGATGTGTCTGGCTCTGGGCTGCATATGCCCCTTGCCAGCTCATGTCCAGCTTTTCACCCAAAGGGCTTCTCTACAGGGCTACCCTTAACCTCTCCATCTTTCTTCTGATTTTTCATCTGAACTGAACACTATATCCCACTGTAGTTGAAAGAGAAATTTGCCCTCTCCTTCCCCTCTGAAGAAAGCCACCAGGAGAACCCTGATGTTGCTCTCAATCCAAAGCCCTGCTGCTCTCAGCTCCAACAAAGCTGTCTTCCAAACCAAGAGGGAAAACGGCAATTGCTGGCTCTTGTCCTTCTCCAAAGCTTCCTAATCAGCCAAGGACCTTCATCAGTGCTCCTTTATTTAGTTAAATTACTCTGGAGCTTCTAAAGGGAGAAGTCCTGTAATTTACACATTAAGATGCACATGGGCCCCAGGTCTTCAGTTCAGCTTAAATGGTATGAATAGCCAATCCAGGCACTAATTTTCAAGGTGGGGAACAATAATTTCTGCCACAGCCTGATTGTCTTTTTCAATTAAAAAGTGAAAATGCCCTTTATAAAGTAATATCAAGCTTCTCTAGAGGAAAAAATGGAAGGTCACAATGAAATTAAACAGGGAGGGTGAGTGAAGGAGGGTGAGAGGAAAATCCTTAGCTGACTTGATTCTTTTTTTTTTTTTTAATAATGTTCGTGCACCAAGAAACTCAGTGCAAAGAAACATGCTGTGAAGTTGTGGTGCTGGTCTACATCTGGCTTTGTTATATTTTTTTTCTTTCCTTTTACTGAGTTAGCAACATCAAATATTAAAGCTCTCTTCTGAACCAAGAGCAGGACTGGCAGTGAGCAGTAAATGTTGATGCAGCCTTAGGGCTCTTAGCTTAGAACCCATCTGCAGGCCAGAGGCATATCCAAGGATCTGACCCTCTCAAAGGGAGGGGGATGTAAGAAATATAGTTTTAATATTTTATATTCTTGAAGAGTTTTCTCACTTGTCACAGCTGAGTTCATTTGTCACCTGTCATCACAGAGCCACTTGGCTGTCTGCATCAGTTTGCTCCAGATTGGAGTGCTCTTAAAAACAGATTTTTCTCCCCAGTTGTAATCTCAGAGGCCAGATTTATCCATGCCTCAACTACAGGAATGTGACTGCCTTACACCAGGGGATGACCCCAGCCCTCTGTGTCAAATGTACCTCTTGGCAGGCAGGTAAACTCTTACCCCAAACTGGCTTCTTTTGTTTATGCTTCCCCCTGCTCCTTCAGAGACCTGCCTTCCCAGCCTGTGTGGAGAAGCTTCCTGAATTTGGCCCTTTGAAAGACCTTTGTGTCAGGATGATCTCAAGAGGTCCCTTCCAACCTCTACCTTTACTCTGCTCTCCTCAGACCCCACTTGGAGTCCTGTGTTCTGCAGCCCCCAGCACAGGAAGGACATGGAAGTGTTGGAGCAGGTCCAGAGGAGGCCACCAAGATGCTCAGAGGGCTGCAGCAGCTCTGCTATGAGGACAGGCTGAGAGAGTTGGGGCTTTTCAGCTTGGAGAAGAGAAGGCTACCAGGAGACCTTAGAGTAGCCTTGCAGTATTTGAAAGGGATTACAGGAAGACTGGGGAGGGGGACTATTGACAAGGTCTTGCAATGACAGGACAAGGGGCAATGGGTTTGAACTGATAGAGGGGAGATTTAGAGTGGATGTTAGGAGGAAGTTGTTTGCAGTGAGGGTGGTGAGACACTGGCATAGGTTGCCCAGGGAGGCTGTGGCTGCTCCCTCCCTGGAGGTGTTCAAGGCCAGGTTGGAGGAGGTCTTGAGTGACCTGTGCTAGTGGGAGGTGTCCCTGCCTATGGCAGGGGGTTGGAACGAGATAATCCTTGAGGTCCCTTCCAACCTTACCATTCTACGATTCTATGATAGGATCTTCTTGCACCTTCACTTCAGAAGCAACTGATCAATTATGTTCCTTATTTTCAATCAATAAAAGACAGTCACTTAGTCCAAAGAATTTCATTTAGCATTTTTTTTCCACTCTAACAACCTCCACCTATCTATAACATTTTTTTTATTATTTTTTTTTTTTTGTCACACCAAAGAATGAAGAAGCTCTTGGGGACATTAAGGATATTTTATTCCATAATTTATTGGAATCTAAGTCATATTGTCTGCAATGAAAGTAGAGTAGATTAAAAAAAAAAAAAAAAAAAAAAATCACCCAGACTTCACATAGAGACTACTCTGATCCCTCAGAAATATTAAGTTTTATCAGGCAGAGTCTAGCAGCTCTGGGACTGGTGGATGCTTTGTTACTAACCACATCTCAATCACATATATTGCTTTTTCAATAGCCCTTGCAATGGGTTGATTTAGGATGAACACTTTTCTAGGTACTACAGCATAGGAAGTAATACATAACTAAAAGATAATCTTCAAATGCTTCCACACTTGCTACTACTGCTTTATCTGACTAGCTCACTGCCTGTATCATCCCTCACAACATCTCTCTAATGTATGTCTCCACAGATAAAGAATTCCTGTGCAAGAGGAGTGAGAGCCTTCTTCGATAAGGAAAGTTCAAGCAACTCGTATAAGGGGATAAAAAAGCTCTAACAAAGCATCCTGATGTGCCACAGCCTCGAATGTGGTTGTTGAGTACTCTGAGAGAGATGCCTGAAACCATTTGAAAGAGAGACAGAGAACCACTTCAGAGAGTCCAGTGGAGGCTACAAAGATACTGGAGGGGCTTGGAGCATCTCTGTGAGGAGGAAAAGTTGAGAGCCCTGGGGCTGTTGAGCCTAGAGAAGAGGAGACTAAGAGAAGATCTTCCCAATGCTCAGCCAGAGATGAAAGACAGGTGTCAGGAATATGGGGTCAGACTCATTTCTGTGGTGGCCGGGGGCAAAACGAGGGGCAGTGGGCACAAACTGGAATGGGAGCTTCCATCTGAATATGAGGTGAGTGTGCCAGAGCCCTGGAGCAGGCTGCCCTCCTCAGACTCCATCTGGAATCCTGAGTGCATTTCTGGAGCCTCAAGCACAGGAAGGGCGTTGAGGGGTTAGAGCAGGTCCAGAGGAGGCCACGGGAATGATCAGAGGGCTGGAGCAGCTTTGCTGTGAGGACTGGTACAAGAGTTGGGGCTCTGCAGCCTGGAGAGAAGAAGGCTACCAGGAGACCTTAGAGTTGCCTTCCAGTATTTGAAAGGGACTACAGGAAGGCTGGGGAGGGGGACTATTGACAAGGTCTTGCAATGACAGGACAAGGGGTAATGGGTTTGAACTGATAGAGGGGAGATTTAGACTGGATGTTACGAGGAAGTTGTTTGCAGTGAGGGTGGTGAGACACTGGCACAGGTTGCCCAGGGAGGTTGTGGCTGCTCCATGCCTGGAGGTGTTCAAGGCCAGGTTGGAGGAGGCCTTGAGTGACCTGTGCTAGTGGGAGGTGTCCCTGCTTATGGTAGAGGGTTGGAACTGGATGATCCTTGAGGTCCCTTCCAACCTTACCATTTTATGATTCGATACTCAGAGAGGATGTGGAATCTCCTTGTCTGGAGGCTTTCTAAACCTTCCTGGATGTAATGCTGGACAACTTGCTCTGGGTGACCCTTCTTTATCAAAAAGTTGGCCTAGATCATCCTCAGAGGCCCCTTCTGATTGCCATGCTGGGATTCTGTGATTTGAAAGAGAAAAATGCAGCTTGGGTTCCTGCTGATGTCTGTTGTGCTGTATCATTGAATAAAGGAGGGAATGTTGCTACCATCAGCTCCAGTATGTGTGCTTCGTAGGTCTTGAGAGTGCATTTGGTGTGAGTGGACATTAGATGGACTATGAGAACAGAGCTTGGGCTGAGACATTTGGGGAATGATGGAGAAAGCAAAATCCTTCATTATGTAGTCATACCCATATCTTTTGTTTTTAAGATTCCAGGCTGTTCTTTCTCTCTTTGGGAATGTCTGGATATTTGCATAATCCTATTCTTGTAGTATCTGAGCTTTGAAATAGAAACACTATTATCACCCTGCCACGTCCTGTCAGCAAGCAGGTGAAACCCTTCCAGGCTTCCTGCTTCATCACTGTTTCATGGCTGCTGATGGCTCCTGCTTTTCCTTAAGCTTGTGAGATTGGGTGTGTAGACAGCCTTCTGCAAAGACATGAATGCTGGGGAAGCTCAACAGATGTACAGAAAGATGAGATGTACACAATGAGGTCTTGAAGCAAATTTTGTCTTCGAGTAAGCTGCGTTGCTCGTAGTTGGTTCCCTGCTCGAAGTAGCCTTGAAGGAGGCACAGTGACCTACTTTAGAGGGGCTTAGAGCAGTGCACAGACCCCTTGGAGCAATGCAAATCAGGTTCTCCCCAAGTTTCCCCTAATTTTATGGGAAAGCATTGTGGAGATGAGGTTAAAAAGAAAAATATGCCTGAGGCTGCTGGGTCTGCTCCATGGAGAGCATCCATTAAGCAAAGGACTTGATGTAGACTTCCACCATGGAGAGCTGCTGCAGAGAGTGCTGGAGCATTGGCACAAAGTGTCCATAGCAATCAGAACTGATAAATCAGATGTCTGTTTCTTTTTACTCCAGGCAGAATTCTGCAAAATAAGGTGGTTTGTTTTTTTTTCTTCTTCTTCTTTTGGTGAGGAATAAATGGAATTGTTGATATGTTTGCTGCAACTCACTCTCTTCCAAAGCTTGCACTCCCCCTACCCACTCACAAGGACAGATAGCTGCTGCTGCTGCTGCTGTTGTATGAGATTCGTTAGCTCTGGTTAAAAGCCCAAAAGGTAATTTTGAGCTGTGAGCCTACATGGTGACATGGGGAGGGAGGACTGAAGTGTTTTCAGCCTCCAGACAGGATTGATCCACAGGGAGTGTTCCCACTGCAGGTTGCTTTTATTTCTCATCTGCTGACAGGAAAATGCAGATTGTGAGGCGTCGCCAGGGTCATCAGGAGGGCTGTGCAGATCCTTTCAAAGGACAGTGTTTTGTACCTGATCCTACACAGGGCTGCACTTCAAGATGTCCCTGCATTGTGTATGCATCCTGGTCTGAGCTAGAGCAGAATTAATCCTGTTAAGTGCTGTGAGTTCTCAGCTCAGGGAGGCTCTTGCTGAAGTTTGCACAGCCAGGGGATGCTGCCAGTAGGAAGAAGCTGATGGGAGGAGTTCCTGTTAAGGGCTGAGCTGCACAAAGGCTCTACCTGAGACTTGCTCCTTGGCACACCAAGGACACTGCCACAGCTTGTGCCCCACCTTGGAGGACAGAAAGGCAGAGGTGGCACCTGTGGGAAGGAGTGGACAGGAAAGGTGACCTTCAGTTGCCCACCAAGGGATTGCAGCCTATGAAGGGCATCATAAGGAGCAAGCTGAGGTATCCTCGGGGTCCAGCCTCTTCTTCCCTGCCCACTGCCACAGGAGGACTCTGTCCCTTCTGCCTTCCATCCCCATCCCTATGCTTTTGAATCCACTTCCAGACTCCAGTTCCTGAATTCAGTTCCCATCTGCTGTTGAGGCCAGGTTGGGACTTGCCCAGTGTCTGCCACCAGTATCAATGGTGCCAATGGTGCTGTCATTGTATCAGGAATTGGGATTGGCTCTTGGTTTGTATCTCTTTTTCTAGGAATTGTTCTTTCTGTGCCTGCTGGTTTAGTTTCTTTCCCACTCCATCAGGCTCTCACTCTTCTTCCCTTTCTCTTCTCTTTGGGAAGGGAAAGGGTTCACAGAGAATCTCTGGGACTCATCTTGCCCTAACCTTTCAATGAAGTAAAACTTTTAAGAACATATCTTTGGTGAACTGAGACTGTCACTGGAAAACTGAGCTTTTCCTCCTGTTGAGGGTGGTGAGACACTGGCACAGGTTGCCCAGGAAGGTTGTGGCTGCTTCCTCCCTGGAGGTGTTCAAGACCAGATTGGACGAGTCCTTGAGTGATCTGTGCTAGTGGGAGGTGTCCCTGCCTATGGCAGGGGGGTGGAACTGGATGATCCTTGAGGTCCCTTCCAACCTTCCCATTCTATGATTCTGTGTTCTCTACCAGCTGACCTGCTGTTTTCTCTTCTCTACCAGAGGACTATCCCCCAGTGCCTGCTGAATACTGAGTGGAGAAGCCTGCACCTCCTCTCAAGAAAGAGGTTGCAGTTCTTGTTCTTGCACCAGAAGCTGCCAGCCTGATCAGTATGCCAGCTCTCACGTGCAGTGATGAATTAACAATCAGCTTAAAGACCCAGCGAGCTTTACTCAAGGTGGTAGTTACAACATTTAGGACACCTTTTAATCAAAGGCAATCTATGATTAGGGAATTCTGGACACACTCAGCACGACCACACGACCAATCCAGGAGTGTGTGTGCGTAGGCTCCGATTCATGCCTATCCAGGCTTTCCAAAGTCAGACTATCTGATCTGAGTGCATTGATTTTTCTATTTGCTGTTTCAAAGCATACACTGCCCGTGGAAAGGGTTATGACATCTTGAAGCATGCTGTATTGCTTGCTGATGCTTCTGTAATTTGTGTGCAGTCGGAGGTAAATAACGTGATGAAGTAATCAGTTGCAAAGTGGCTGTTGGTGCTGGCTGAGCAGCTCGCAGGCAGTCACTCTCAGAGGGCTCTGCTAATGCTCAGCCTGTCAGCACCTAGCAAAGGCTAGAGATTTGATTGCTCTTGAATGTGTTTTTTCCCCTGCAAGGGTTAAGGCATAGAATGATTAAGGTTGGAAAAGATCTCTAAGATCATCAAGTGCAGTCATCGATGCGACATCACCATGCCCCAGAGTGCCATCTCTACACATTTTTAATACCTCCAGGGATGGTGGCTCCACCAGCTCCCTGGATGCCTGCTCCAATGCCTGACCACTCTTTTAAGTAAATAAATGTTTCTTAATATCCATCACAAGCCTCACCTGGTGCAATCTGAGGCTCTTTCCTCTTGTCCTCTCCCTCTCGTAATTTGGAAGAAGAGAGCAACCCCATCTCTCTCCAACCTCCTTTCAGGGAACTGTAGGGAGCAATGAGATCTCCTGCCAGCCTCCTTCTCTCCAAAGTGAGCAACCCCAATTCTCTCAGCTTCTCCTCACCAGTCCTGTTCTGCAGACCCTTCAGCAGCTTCATTGCCCTTCTCTGGAAATGCTCCAGCACCTCAATATCTTTCTTGTAGTGAGGGCCTTACAGTGCATGCAGTGTGTGAGGTGCAGTTTCACAGGGTCAGAATGACTTCCCTACTCCTGACCACACTATTTCTGATACAAATGCTGATGATGGACTATTATTTTGTGTTTGATAATGGATAAACTCTGCCTAGAAGGAATTATTGCCTGTTTAATTTGTTACTTCAGCAAAACCATGCCTTTTGCTCTCTGTCAGAAACCAAGTGAGAGCACTTGGGACCTGCACATTTTATTCCAAGTGCTCCAGTGCTATCACTCTCATCCACACTGCTCTGAACACAGCATCAGTGACCAAGAGCAGGGAGGATGTGTGTGTTTAGCACAGTGCTTGTGAGAATAAACACCAACCAAACCTCTTGAGCACCCCCTTTAAAAAAAAAAAAAAAATCATGACAATATGATCACAACCCAAAAATGCCACTGGAAAAAAATCCTCCATTGGTCTGTACCACTGGAAGGAGCTCTTAGACACGTGGTTTAATGTCTCCCTTGTGTGGCTCAGGGACAGGAGACTAATCTCATTCATGAATTGAAATTGTTGTCTTTGTTGCTCAGAATTCGTGGTTCATAATGGGGAGCCTGATGTCTGAGAAAGCTGCAGTCATCAGAGCTGCCTGCCAGTGATGGCAGAACAGTTTGGCTGAGAATCTCTTTTAAGGTCCCTAAGCAATTAGATGTTTTCAATTAATGCTGAACTCTCTGGGTTTATGCCTTGAATATTTCTGAATGAGGTTCAGATGTGATGCTTTTTCCACAGAGGACTGCTTTTTTGGGGTCTGTTTAAATGCACTTCTTGTTTCTCCTGGATATTTCTTAACTTGTTTACAGACACATCTGCAAAGGGCTACAAAGATGGTTGGGGGACTATGACATCTCTCTTATAAGGAAAGACTGAGAGAATTGAGTCATCTTAGTCTGGAAAAGAGCAGACTGAGAGGGGACCTCATAGGTGCTGAGCAGTACTCAAAGGGTGGGTGTCAGGAGGATTGCATCAGGGTTTATTCAGTGGTACCTAGAGGCAAGGGGTAACAGGCACAAATTTGAGCCTAAGTAGTTCCTTCTAAACCTGAGTGGAAACTTCTTTAATGTAAAGGTGGTGGAATGCTGGTTTGAGGCTAATTGGAATATTTTAATAGAGAAAATTACACTCTAGGCTGTGAAAGGAAAACATCATGATGTCTGCTGCACTCATAGGCTTGCTGGAGAATTGTTTGGGAACAATAACCAAAACATTAGATAAGGTCAGTCTCTGTCTGACTCTTGCTGGAACAGCAGCTGCTGGGACAGTGTAGCAGCTTCTGGGTTCTGGCTCCTCTGCTGATTAATCCTCACTAACCACTTTTCTTCTAACCCCCCTGGCCGATCCTCCTAATTTACCTTGCATGTAAGGCAAACCTTGGGGTAAGGTACAGGGGTGGGGAGAAGGTGGAAGGATGTTTGGGAGCCCCTCCTGGGGTCTCTGATTTCTGGGAGGGGAGTTGTGTTTCTGTATTCCCTTTAACTTGTCTATTTCTGTAAATACTCTGTGTATAGTGTATATCTCTGCTGTACATTGTGCTGAGCTGTAAACAGAGCTTCATCTTTTAACTTCCAGCTGGCTGAGTTCTAGTCTGGGTCATTTTACAAAGTGTGTGGGGGGTGGGGAACTCCCAAACCTTCACAGTGGTGGAATGCTGGAGCAGGTTTCCCAGAGAGTTATTGGAGTCTCCATCTCTGGAGCCATTCAGAACCAGCCTGGATGTGTTCCTGTGTGACCTTGTTGAGCTGAACCTGCCTTGGCAAGGGAGAGTTGGACTCGATGATCTCCAGAGGTCCCTTTCCCACCTCTACCATTCGGTGGTACTGTGACAACTAAGAGAATTAGGAACAGACCTCACCAGACATTTTTACTGCAGCTAGTTATGGGGATTTCCCTCCAGACTGCTTGTTTGCACACAGTTACTTTTACTTAAAACTGATGAAGTAATTAAAACAAATCCCCTGTGTGCCTTGGGATGGAGTTCTGGTTGAAGCCATATTTCAGCGGTTCTCGGTAGCAGGTTTTTCGTTTGTCTTTTTCAAGGCATGAAATGCAATTGAGATGCTCTTCATTAACAAAAATATTCTGGCCACACACCTCATTAATATGCATACAAATGCACCTTGGCTCCACAGAATAGGAGAAACCCCAGTTTTATGCAGGAAATTTTTTTTCTTTCAACCTGGATGCTTCTTTCTTTTGTGAGTTTTGAGCCGTGACTCTGATCCTGCTGGTTCTGGCTCAGAAGTGATGGCTCCTGTCTTTGTGCCTGGCCAGGCTTTGCTGTGGCTTCAGGAGGTGGCCCTGTTGGTGGCAAAACTCAGAGCAGTTCTTTCATCAGAAGTGTCTACTCTGGTGTGCATGCAGGAGAAGCAGATCCCTGATGCCTGGGAAGCTTCTGCACAAGCATTGCCATTTTGGTTTGGAAACTGAGTTCTGCAAAACATGAAGGAAAGGCTTCCGTGTACCTATATCTTCAAGCTGACTCTCTTGCAGAGTTCACAAAGAACAAGGAATCATTTTGGTGGGAAGAGACCTCTAAGATCATCAAGTCCAGCAGTTAACTGCCAGATCACCACTAAACCACATCCCTCAGCACCACATCTACACGGCTTTGAAATCACTCCAAGGATGGGGACACCACTGCTGCCCTGGGCAGCCTGTGCCAGGGCTGGACAACCCTTTTTGGGAAGAAGTGCCACAAAGGTAATCAGAGGGCTGGAGCACCTCCCTTATGGGGACAGGCTGAAAGAGTTGGAACTGTTCAGCCTGGAGAAGAGAAGGTTCTAGGGAGACTTTAGAGCAGCCTTCCAGTACCAGAAGGGGGACTAACAAAAAGCAGCAAAAGGGTTTTTTTACAAGGACTTGTAGTGATAGGGTGGGAGGGAATGGACTGAAGTTTGAGGAGGGTAGATTTGAGCTAGGTATGGGAAAGAAATTCTTTGCAGTAAGGGTGGTGAGACACTGGCAGAGGTTGCAGATGCTCTCTTCCTGGAGGTGTTCAAGGCCAGGTTGGATGAGGCCTTGAGCAGCCTGGGCTAGTGGAAAGTGTCAGCAGAGGGATTGCAACTAGATGATTCCTAAGTCCCCTTTCAACCCAAACCATTCTATGAAGAAATTCTTCCTAATGTCCAACCTAAACCTCCTCAGGTAAGACGTGAGGCCATTTCCTCTCATCCTATCAACTTAGAAGGGGCAAAGCACAGGAAGGACATGGAAGTGTTGGAGTGGGTCCAGAGGAGGCCACAAAGATGCTCAGAGGGCTACAGCAGCTCTACTGTGAGGACAGGCTGAGAGNCAACAAAAGGATGGATAGGAGAAAAAAAAAATCTGTCTAGAAAATCAGTCATCTGAACTAAAGTCTTCCAACATCTGCATCTTGCTGCAGTCTCGGGCATCAAGGGCATCACCCTCAATGCACTGGAACAAGTTGCCCAGGGAGGTTGTGGCTGCTCCCTCCCTGGAGGTGTCCACGGCCAGGTTGGATGAGGCCTTGAGTGACCTGTGCTAGTGGGAGGTGTCCCTGCCTGTGGCAGTGAGTTGGAACGAGATGGTCCTTGAGGTCCCTTCCAACCTTCCCATTCTATGATTCTGTGTGGGTGACAGGCTGTGACTGGTGAGCAAAGCTGAAAGCTACAATCTGCAGGAGGACCACTGTGCCTGTGACAGGCTCTGGCTGCAGAGGCTGGGATCTGACAGCTGTGGTTTAGAAGCAGGCTGAAGATGCAGACGCAGAGCTCCAGCTCTTGCAAACCACAAGGCAGCTTTTCACCGTGTGCTGCTGGCTGGGTAGCAAGAGCCACGCAGGATTTACAGGGAGCTTTCAACTTTATTTATGACAAAACAAAGCTGCTCCAGGAAGCAGGGATAACATAGCACTGCCATCCTAGGTATCCTGCTAATGCATTTATGTGCTCTTGCTATGCTCCCTTTTGCTGATGCTGTCTCTCATTTTCAGCTTGTAGCTTTAATAATCTATGCCATTGCCTTCTGTACAATATTCCTCCCGCAGCTTTCATTTGACAGCTCTGTGTTTTAATAGAGGATAAGCACAAAACTTCCAGCTGAATCTGAAGACATATTTCTAATCTCATACTGCATTTATTTCCCTACTCAGAGAGCTCTCTGCCTTCAACAGTGGAAGGAGGGGGGGAAAAAAAGGCATTTCTCACATATTAACTTGAGCTGTACAATAGGTTTTCAGAGGTATCATTAATTCAGACTCAAACTCCCAGAGTTAGTTACCTTGTAGTAAAAAGACAGATAGGCATAAACCCTGTTGCTTGGATAATAGGCTTGATTCAATTATTTATCACAGTGATTGCAGTAATATTCCAGGCAGCCCAGTTGCAGGGAAGAGTCCCATTTTGTTAGGTGTGGAATGAAAGTGTCATAACATCAACCTGTCTGCCTGGATTTTAAGATGTAGCCTGAAGTAGTGGTTGAAACAAAGAAAAAGATTGGATGGCAACATGAAAATATATGAAATAAGAAAAGTGTTAACTGTGAAATAAGTGTTTTGAGGTAATTTGTTCCACTAGTCTCATCAGGTCATGATAACATTTTCCCTGTCTCCTGGGTTTTTATGGGGGTTTTTATTGTAAGGCAAGTTAAAGCTCATAGTTTTACAGTGATGCTGCTAAATTGAAGCATTTCTCTGCACGCCTGTGTTTGCCCATCCAAATGGCAGCCTTCCATTTGTCTGTCCTCTGGCTTTTAGATAGCAAAGGCTGGGAATGTCTCTCACTGCTAATGACAAATCAGGGTGCTGCTTGGATATGGAATTTCATTGCCATTATATGGTTGCTGTTAAGGTTTGAAGCAGGATGGTGAACGTGGGTTGTCTGCTGCTGTGGGCGAAGGAGACACAATCTGCTTGTGACCTGCTCCCTGTAGGAACTTTGGGAATGCCTTGGTGAGGGATATGAAGCCTGAGTAAAGGAACTGCTTGATATTTAAGCCTGTTTTGATTGTTGTGTATTGGTTTGAGACTTCAAGCTCTTAGTGAGTTAAGTGCTTCAGAGGGAATGCTTCTCCTGCATGGAGAATTAGTCTTTAACAGCTGAAACTACTCAATGCCATCAACACAGTCCATTTTCAGGCAGACAGGTCCTCTAGCTGCTAAGTGGCATCAACTTCAGCTCACTGAGATGTGCTTTGCCTCAGAGAGGCTACAAATCAGACATAATTTCCTCCAGGTTTTGCCTGTCTGATCACAGACCCCCAGCCTGCAGCCACACCATGAGAGGGGAAATGGCAAGAGGGTCTGTGGAGCCACCTGGAACTCTATGGGAAGGGCCACACTCGTGTTTAGATCCTTAGTGAACTCAGTCTCACAAGAAAGCTGTGCATTGTGGTGCAAGATTTCTCTCTTCTGCTAGGGAAAGCCTCCAGGGGATCCCATTTCCAACAAGAGCTTGAAGTGGTAATCACCATTGTCACTCCCCTGATGACTCTCAGTGATTCCTTTGTTCATGTGAGGACAAACATAAGCCAGCATCCTCAAAAAGGACTTTTCCCCTCTCTCTTTCCTCCCAGTGAGGCTTTTCCCTATAATCTTTCCCTTCTTTCATTCTTTCAGCTTTCTCCAAACCCTTCTCTTAGCAAAATGTTAAACCAACACAATGTTCCAGAGCTAGCTTCAGTCCTACTCATGGTTATGCAATAGTGATAGGCAAATTAAACACAGAGAACCACATCAAGAAGTGCAGTTAAAAATCATGCAGGGGAGCACTTGGCCAGAAGAACTATTTGTATACCCTGAGAGCTGCTGCACCAAGCCTGTGAGATTCCTTATGGGTTGGGAGAACAGTGAGCAGGAAGCTAATGTGCTTCCAGGAGTTTGAATCAGGCATGGATTTTTCCAGAAAAAGATTAAAACACAGGTTCCTGTCCCTCTTCAACTGAGGAACCCAACACTGAAGGAAGTACTCAAGATAAGGTCTCACCGGGACAGAGTAGAGGGGGAAGAGAACCTCCCTTGATCTGCTGGACACACTCTGCTCAATGCACCCCAGGAACCCATTGGCCCTCTTGGGCCAATAACATCCATTGCTGTGCCATGGATGTTCTCCACCAGCATTCCAGGTCCCTCTCCACAGGGCTGCTCTCCAGCAGGTCACCTCCCAACCTCTACTGGTGCAGTTTATTACTCCTCCCCCAGGTGCAGGACTCTGCACTTGTCCTTGCTGAACCTCATTTGGTTGCTCTGTGCCCAGCTCTCAGCCTGTCCAGGTCTCTCTGGATGGTCACACAGCCTGCAGCTGGATCAGCCAAGCCTCCCAGTTTGATGTCATCAGCAACCTCCCTTCATTTAAGGATATTCCTTAGGCCTCCTCCAAACCCCATTCCTTGCCAATCATGGTTCCTCGAGGATTTCACATTGCCCAGACAATCCTAAGGTGTCCATCTAGCTCTGCCTCTTTCTAAAATGGGATTTATTCTGGCACTAAACCATTTTGTCATCTCCAGATCTTGCAATAATTTCCCACAGAGGAAGGCTGGCTTGCAAAACTGCTTCAGAAAGAGCTGGGGAAAGTAATGAATCAAAATTTGTGTTTCCGTTTGACCAGCTCTTGGGAATCAAAAGCTCTTTAAGAAATTCGAGGTAAAACATTATTAAATGAGATACTAACAACAGACCATTCGATCAGCTCTACTAAAAGAGAGCCTGTGAACCATCCTGGTCTCTAATGTCTCCTTTGTATAACCCCTGTGACCTGAGATTTGCTGGGAGAAATGGAACAGGATTAATAATTAATGCGCTTGCCGGTGTCTGAAATAGCGACACAAGGTTGGCTTTGGGCACATCTTTTATTAATGAGGTTTGAAAACAATTGCTTTCCCCCAGCAGCAGATTTTTATACTGGAGAAAAAGGAAGGGAGCTAATATCTGGAGAAGGAATGGAGGGGGTTGGGGGTTGCTGCTGTTGTTCCCTGCCCCCAGGGCATTAACACAGCTCAGTCAGCAAGGATAAGTGCTGTGGAAAAAGTTGCGAAGCGGCGAAGTGAAATGAGGAGCAAGGCTGAAGTAAATTTTAGATGGTCTGGAGACAGTTTATCTGCTGTACCCAATTGAGCTGAAATGGGAAGCATTACAGAGCAGACCTCCTAATTTTGCACACTGGGTGAGGAAGGAAAATGTGTTTCTTACTCTGGTAATGTGACAAAATATCAGTGTGGCAATTTAGGGCTACGGTGTTGTCATGACTCAGACCTCGCTCATAGGTTTGGAGAACATTGGATTGGAAAGGACCTCAGAGATAGAGTCATGGAAACATAGACCCAGTCAGGGTTGGAAGGGAGCACAAGGATCAGCCACTTCCACCCCCCCTGCCATGGGCAGGGACACCTCACACTAGATCAGGCTGGCCACAGCCTCAGCCAACCTGGCCTTAAACACCTCCAGGTATGAGGCTTCCACCATCTGCCTGGGCAACCCCTGCCAGGCTCTCACCACCCTCATGCTGAACAACTTCTTCCTAACATCCAGGCTGAATCTCCTCATTTCCAGCTTTGTTCCATTCCCCCCAGTCCTATCCCTACCTGACAGCCTAAAGAGTCCCTCCCCAGCTTTCTTGTAGCCCCCTTAAGATACTGAAAGGCCACGATAAGGTCACCTGAGAGCCTTCTCCTCTCCAGACTGAACAGCCCCAACTCCCTCAGTCTCTCCTCATAGCAGAGT
Source organism: Eubucco bourcierii (assembly GCA_013396675.1). Classification (NCBI taxonomy): domain Eukaryota; kingdom Metazoa; phylum Chordata; class Aves; order Piciformes; family Ramphastidae; genus Eubucco; species Eubucco bourcierii. The sequence continues at coordinate 129,180 of VWZE01016585.1, read as the reverse complement.
GATCATCTAGTCCAACCTCGCAGGGTAACAACATAAAATGAGAGGGCCCAGCAGCTTGTCAAGCTGGGTCTTGAAACCAACTATGTTATGGAAAACAGAAACCCTCACTTTTTGCAATGTTTCCTCCCCCTGATGTCGTAACTAACTCCAATATAGCAAAAGAACAAAAGTGAAAAACCCTTTAATAAGTGAGAATAAATTGCACTCCTCTTCCTTGACCTTTTAGCTTTCTGAAAGTTATCCCATTCCTGAGGGCCAGCAGCCATCAGATGTCTGGGTTTGTTATTAATAGTTGCTAGGAACAACTGCTTTAGTTTTTTGTTGTTGGTTTTTGTTTTTTTTTTTCAAGAATAAGCACCACTGAAGGAAGCCAAACCTTTAGAACAGGGTCTCTGATGATGCTTTAATTATCCAACAAATTACATTTCATCTGCAGGATTAATCAGAAGATAATGCTCTGATAAATATATGAAGCTCCCCAACTTACATGCAAATTGAAGCTTTGCCTTCCTGCTCAGAATTGTTCCAAATGAATTTGTGGCCAAGCACTGGTATGTTCCAATATCCTGTTTTTTATGTGGGTTATTGATTGCCAAGCTGCCTCCAACCAACCTGTAGTGATAACTCATGGTAAGATCAATATCTGTGCCATTTTGCTTCCACCTTTGAGGGGAAAAAAATCAAATTATGCTTATAATTTACAGAGCCTATTCATATTTATCTTTAAACAGTGTGCTGTAGCATACCTGTAATGATAAAAATGTAGTTAAATATCACCAAAATTGCATCATTTTTCACACCAGGCTGCTGCTGCTGCTATCAATCTTAATTACATCAATAATTCTACTCCTTGGAAAAAAAAAAATAAAATTCTTTACTGCTCTTATTCTGGTCACCAATGTTCATCCAAATGTCTACACAAAGTAGTTATAACTTATTCACACCAACTAATTTATCCATCCAGCATGGTATGAGCCTTGGCTACAGAGATCTTATTTACTTATAATATTAATAGCACCTGAATGTGATTTACAGTCCTTTCAGATGATGCCATAAATTTGGCTGCATAAATGAAATAATGATTTGGACTTGGAGATCAGGAAGGGTTACACTTCAGAGAGCAGAGAGAAGTAGAAAGAGAGAGAGAGAAGTTTTTATACCCAAGTTTGATAATTTAATGATGAGAAAGCTGCTGTTTTAAAATGTGATTTGTCCCTGCTTGTCCACTAAATAGAGAATGGATTCTGCCTGCAACATTACACAGCTCTTTACACCTGTCAGGATAAAAATTGTGTTTCAAAGGAAATAAATATTTCACCTGTTGGGAAAGGGAGGTTTTGTGGCTTTACTGCTAGTCACAAAAGGATCCCGTTTCCAGCCTCCAGAGGAGGTTCAGAGGAGGAATAAAAGACCTCAGGCACTGATGCCTGCAAGCTTTAGGCTTAATCAGTGCCACACTGAAGTTGTCAGCAGTCCTAAAACTATTTTCTTCTCCTTCTTTCCTACCACAGCTTCCTCTCCATCCTCTACCATTCCCATTGACCTAGGTGGGTGTGATGCCCAGCCCTCAGGAGGATGCAAAGACCATGGAGGAGTCACTAATGGCTCACTTTGGGTTTGCAGAAGGCTTCAGAGCAGCCTTCAAAACAAGGAGAGTTGTCTCCTTCTTAATGGTCTGATGGATCTCAGCAAAAAAAAAAAACCCTCCTGTTTCTTGTTATTTGCAGAGATGAACTTTCTGACAGTGCTGCTGCTTTCCACAGTTAACAAATTGAAGCAAACTTGCACCACAACTGTATTCCTGAAAGAGCTGACCTGGGTATACAGCTCAATTCTTCCCTTCTCTCACCCACAGACCTTTCTCTACATGGTCAGACTGCTCAGGTGGTTGGGGTTTTTTTTTTTGTTTTTGTTTTTTTGTTTGTTTGTTTGTTTGTTTTTGTTTTGTTTTGGTTTTTTTTGAGGATGATTTTCCAGCTGTGCTGTGAAATGTGGTTCTGTGTTCTGAGAGAAACCTTGACAAATACGTGGAGAGGAAGAGCAGATCCTGACCTTTCAAGGGCTGCTTCTTGTTTTTAGAGAGGGCTAATCACTGATTCAAATACAAAATCAATTGAATGCTGTGAACAGATTCTAATAACATTAGACACTTCACCTGAGCTTGCCAATCACTGCCTTCTTTTGGTTTGGTTTTATTTTTTGTGCATCAAGATTAAGAAATTTAGCTGCAGCACTGAACCATCAACAATTCCTCCTCCCCACTGCAGCTGACTTTGAATCATTTCATACCTATGCCTCTTTTATGCTTTACTTTGGTCAATATTTTTTTATGTTTTGCTTTAGTCAGTCTGATTTTTTTTTTTTTTTCCTTTTAAACTGCTGTTTCAGGGCATTTTGTTGGGTTTCTTTCTAAGATCAGTGAAATCTTAGCTGGTGCCCATCCCTGAGCCTGGCCTATGAAGCAGCAGCTCATCATAAGTGTTAGGATTTTGCCATATTTCAGGCTTTACACATGGACTGGGCTGCCTAAACCTTTCCATTTCCTAATAGGAGGTATTCTTGGTATTTAGTTTGCCAGTTCTCTTTAATTTCAGAATCAATCACTGAAATAACTGCTGTCATCATTACATGGCTCCCAATTAAGCTCCATAATTGTTTCTCACAACAAATGCAAAGTTGTTGGCTTAGTTGCTGCAAATGAATTCTTCACAGTATCCCCATAATCATTCTAATCACTGTGGTACAATGATTATTAAACTTTGCATAGAGATCAGGGGTTCATCTCCTGGTGTGAGCTTTTTTTTTTTTTTTCCCCCTAATTAATATGTTTACATCCCTGAGGAAAGTGAATTAATGAATTCATGGGATAGGCAATGATTTAATGGCTCTGTATGCTCTGCAGTAAGCTGCCTAACACACAGAAAGCTTTGAAGAATGGATTAGATGTTAAGAGAAGCCTGTTAAGATGGGGATCACCTCCATAGTTGTGTGAGCTTCTTCATGCAGCCCTTGGAAAATGCTTCCCATCAGTGATAGGAAACACAGCCTGAGCCAATAACAGCAAATTATGAATGCCTTGGGGAAAGCTGTGAAGGTTTTGGGGGAGAGTGATCTTTTGGTGAGTTATGTAGGTGTCACCCCTCTGGCACTTTGGAAAGAGAAGCTAAAGTCAGTCTTATGATGGATCTCAGCATACAAGGTACATGTCTTACATCTGAAACAGGCCTTCCTCACTTGAGGAAGAGCAGGAATTCACATCTGCTGAACCTCAGCCCACTGATGAATCCCAATCTAGTGTGGTGCAAAATTCAATGTGCTTCTACCATTTCTAAATACAAAGTAGTGGTAAATTTACCATTTGTAAGTGATAAAGTCATGGTAAATTTACCATTTGTAAGTGATAAAGTCATGGTAAATTTACCATTTGTAAGTGATAAAGTCATGGTAAATTTACCATTTGTAAGTGATAAAGTCATGGTAAATTTACCATTTGTAAGTGATAAAGTCATGGTAAATTTACCATTTGTAAGTGATAAAGTCATGGTAAATTTACCATTTGTAAGTGATAAAGTCATGGTAAATTTACCATTTGTAAGTGATAAAGTCATGGTAAATTTACCATTTGTAAGTGATAAAGTCATGGTAAATTTACCATTTGTAAGTGATAAAGTCATGGTAAATTTACCATTTGTAAGTGATAAAGTCATGGTAAATTTACCATTTGTAAGTGATAAAGTCATGGTAAATTTACCATTTGTAAGTGATAAAGTCATGGTAAATTTACCATTTGTAAGTGATAAAGTCATGGTAAATTTACCATTTGTAAGTGATAAAGTCATGGTAAATTTACCATTTGTAAGTGATAAAGTCATGGTAAATTTACCATTTGTAAGTGATAAAGTCATGGTAAATTTACCATTTGTAAGTGATAAAGTCATGGTAAATTTACCATTTGTAAGTGATAAAGTCATGGTAAATTTACCATTTGTAAGTGATAAAGTCATGGTAAATTTACCATTTGTAAGTGATAAAGTCATGGTAAATTTACCATTTCTAGATGATGAAGTAATGGTAAATTGCCATTTCTAAATGGTGAAGTAATGGTGATTTGCCATTTCTANTAAATTTACCATTTCTAAATAGTGAAGTAATGGTAAATTTACCATTTCTAGATGATGAAGTCATGGTAAATTTACCATTTGTACATGGTGAAGTAGTGGTAAATTTACCATTTGTAAGTGATAAAGTCATGGTAAATTTACCATTTCTAAATACAAAGTAGTGGTAAATTTATCATTTCTAAAAGATGAGGTAGTGGTAGATTTACAATTTCTAAATGGTGAAGTATTGGCAAGTTTACCATTTCTACATGGTAAAGTAATGGTAGATTTACCATTTCTACATGGTGAAGTAATGGTAGATTTACCATTTCTACATGGTGAAGNCATTTCTAAATGGTGAGGTCATGGTAAACTTAACCATTTCTAAATGGTGAGGTCATGGTAAACTTAACCATTTCTAAATGGTGAGGTCATGGTAAACTTAACCATTTCTAAATGGTGAGGTCATGGTAAACTTAACCATTTCTAAATGGTGAGGTCATGGTAAACTTAACCATTTCTAAATGGTGAGGTCATGGTAAACTTAACCATTTCTAAATGGTGAGGTCATGGTAAACTTAACCATTTCTAAATGGTGAGGTCATGGTAAACTTAACCATTTCTAAATGGTGAGGTCATGGTAAACTTAACCATTTCTAAATGGTGAGGTCATGGTAAACTTAACCATTTCTAAATGGTGAGGTCATGGTAAACTTAACCATTTCTAAATGGTGAGGTCATGGTAAACTTAACCATTTCTAAATGGTGAGGTCATGGTAAACTTAACCATTTCTAAATGGTGAGGTCATGGTAAACTTAACCATTTCTAAATGGTGAGGTCATGGTAAACTTAACCATTTCTAAATGGTGAGGTAATGGTAAACTTTAACAAACAAACAAACAAAAACCCAGCAGCTGTATTCCAATTATTTCACTGTGGACTTCATTAGTTCCCTGGGAATATCAAACCTGTCTAATCACTTTGATATAGCCAAACTCAGGAAACCCAACTGTCTGCTTTAGGGACTCCTGGAACAAATGACCATATTCTATTTGCTTCAAAAAACTTTTTGGTTTTTTTTTTTTCTCTTCTTTTTCCTATACCACCAGTTGCAAAATGTCCTCAATAAAATTCTTCATGGAGTTAAAGACTTTCAGAAGATGTCTGTGTGGGATTTTCTCCTCCTCTTCATTTTGATTTAAAGACCTCAAGCAAGAGGTAGTCTTCTCCCTCTTGTTCTCTTAGTGTTCACCAGTTTATCCTAGCATTCAAATATTCTTCCAGACCACTGAGTTGTGCTGGATCTTTGATGCTGGACTCATTTGCCTTCTAAAGCATCCTACACTCAAAGCACTGATAGAAAGCTAAACTTGCAATGGATGATAATTTCCTGTCACTTATACTGCTCCATCAATGCTTGTGATTTGCTATTCAAACAGTCTCCATCTCCAAGCAAACAATAGCAAGGAGGAATAGAATCTATTAACAAGCATGAGCCATGTGAGTGATGTGTACTTACAACCCAACTGGAAATGATGCAACCTGTCTTTAGGGTAAGAACTTATGAAAAAAAGAGTTGTGGACAAAACAATTTGATGAGTTTTGATCATGATTTCACACTGCAAAAACTGAAATAAAATATTGATCTAGCTAAAAATGTTCAGAGGAGGCAGAAGCACATGAAGCTTGGGGAGATGGTGAAGTGTGAGAGGCCTTTGCAGAGTAACAACTATTGGCAGGACTTGTTTCGAGGAATGCCAATATGTTTCCTTGGGCTGCATGGCAACAGGTTTCTGCTGCTTACATCTCCCTTATCCTCTCTGAGTAGAGTTTATTCTGAGTCACATATCTACTGGCCACATGATTGTTGTGGTAGGCCTAAGCAGGCCAAAATAGGCTTATACATGTCCTGGCTTGCCCAGGCATGTTTTTCTGCTCTCCCTCCTTATGTTTTGGGGAGAAGCAACCACGGGAAAGAGGACAAAGAACCTGGAGCCACTGAGTCAGAGGACTCTGCCTTGCCCAGACTTGTTTGCATCCTGTGGTAAACAAGGTACACATGCTCAGCCTGTGAATGCCTTGTGCAAGGTCTGTGCTCTGCCCAAATTTGTGTAAAGCAAGCCTGTGGCTTCACCTAATATGGTGAAACTTGGCTGACTGCCATTCTGATTGACTGTTCTGTGTCCAAAGGCCCATTAGTCTCGGGCTGTATGGATAAAAGGAGATGAGCAGGGAGCACAGCTGTGCTCTCTGCCATTGCATCTGTGCTCTCTGCCATTGCATTCGTGCTGCCATATATCCTGAACTGCCTGGAAACTGCCTTCCAAAGGTTTACAAGGCACAGGCTCTAAATGCCTGCAGGCTTTCAGCCTTCACAACCAGCCTGACATTGTGCCAAGCCTGCCCGTGGCACTGCATCCTGCCTGCCCCTCTGCAAGGCTGCTGCTGAATCAAGAGGAACCAGGTCAGAGACTGTGGCAGACTCCAGCTGCCTGAGAAAAGAGCCTGGGGAAACTCTGAAACCTCTAACAGCTTTGAGACCACCAGCAGCAACCCCTCCACATGCTTTGGGTACTGTCTGATAGTATTTTGTGAGGAAATACTTCAAGGCTCTTGGAATTCACTATTGCCTTCTGCCTTGAGCAGAAAGGGGCTCCTTGAGTCCATCTAGTGGACAAGCAGGGTATTGACTGCAAGCTGTACATGGACTGCAGGAACCTTCTCTGCCAGTTCAATCAAGTTTAGTTAATGTTATATATTATTGATAGTTATTTCTAGATCCTGTGTTATTATTTGTATAAAGTTTCCCTAACCATGCAAAGAACTGATTATTATTAAAATTAATGGTCAGGGTGGTGCAAGTTCTGTATATTGAACACTAATAATACTAGTTTTTGAATATCTGAGATGCACAGAACACAATGAAGAGTCACAAATATTTATGTTTCTATCACAGCAGTACACACTGAAAAGAGAATTTGTTTAAATGTGTTTTTACGTGTATCCACTGGGATAATTTGGATCAAGGAAATGCATATGCAAGGTATAGACACAACTAAGAGCTGCCAGACACGAGAACCTTGGCACAAAATCATTAATTAATTACCCCTCCACTACAACGAGCCCGGCAGTTGTGCCCAAGATAATTCTAGGTCCCTGCACCCCAATCTGTGTTCAAATAAATCTTGCAGAGGCAAGGAGACTGAGCCCTCAACCTGGAGCCACCGATTTCTAGCCAAAATGCAGGCACGAGGCTTTGTAGCCCAGCACTGCCCTGGGCTGCTCAGGAGCTTTGCAGCAAGGAGTTTGTTTCAGGAAGGTAAAACTGCTGGTTGGTCACCTATGATCTTTGATATTTCCTAAGGAAAAATTTAATGTTTGAGATAAGGTTGTGATTTCTGACCAGTGGATAATTAGCCAGGAAGTTTTGATCTCTCAGGCTACCATGCAGTGCTATGTATATGGCTGGGCAGCTATAATTAAATGAGTCCCATTTCTGTGATTAATGAATCTGGAGAAGAGTAGTGGCCCATAGAAACTATTTGAGAAAAGGAAACATTTTCTTTCAGATGTGGCATCTTGTTGGAAATGAAATGTGAAGGTCTGTCAATGTCAGTGAAACCATCAGTGTACGAATGTCGAAAGGCTTAGGGAAATAGTAAAGGATTCCACTTTAGGCAATATGCAAATGCTTTAGATAAACTCAGATGCAGTGTTTCATTAATCTGCTTTCCTTGCCTTTAAAAATATAAATGGCATATTGAGAGTCTCTTGCTGAGAGAGCCTTCTCCAGCTCTGCAAGTACAATCCTGGAAGGTTTACAGAGCAGAGATGGCTGCATCATGATTTTGTGCCAAGGTTCTCGTGTCTGGCAGCTCTTAGTTGTGTCTATACCTTGCATATGCATTTCCTTGATCCAAATTATCCCAGTGGATACACGCAAAAACATATTTAAATGAATCCTCTTTTCAGTGTACTGCTGTGATAGAAACATAAATATTTGTGAGTCTTCATTGTGTTCTGTGCATCTCAGATTATTTGCATTCCAATGGATGTGGCTTGGAAAATCATCTGAGATTGTTTTTGTAATGGGGGAGGGAAAAAAAGAAAACCCTTAGTAGGGTTCTAGAGAGAAACTAAAGAGGGAGTTAAAAAACTGCAAGACAACAGAAGTTGGAGGCATTTTTAGTTCTGATCCCCTTTCAGAGCAGAATCTGCAATGAGTCAAGGGATGGCATTTTAGCAAACAAGCACCACTGCTGCAGTCATTTGTTTTTCAAGGGTCTGAGTGAGATAAATACATTTTAGGGGTTCCTGGGAATGGTTCTGCAATTGTATCCAATGATTAGAAACACATTTTATGCCATTTGCAATCACCCTCAAGTTTGTGCTTCTGCTCCCCTCCCCCTTTTGTTTGTCTGTTGCAACCACCCTCTCTGGTCCTTTGATTTGGATTGATTTTGAATCTCTTCAGCTTATTTGATTGCATCATTTGAAGTTGTGCTGGAACATTAAAATACTGTTGTAATGAACAACGTCTCTGCTCTCCTTGGGTTTCTGATTTGTTTGTTCAATTGCCTGCTCTCTGTGAAGTTTACTGAGGGGAAAAGAAAAAATAGTAAAAATAAAAACAAAACCCAAACTCAAACCTCAGTCTCACCCTTGCATGAAAATGCTTGATTGGGTGATTACTCTGGGTACAAGTGCAAAAGCCAGGTTGATGACTACTAGTAGCAGTACTTTACAGAGGGAACTCTTGTGTGAGCAATTAAAACCTATTGAATATATTTAATATTTAGTATTTACCCAATATTTAATATTTTTAATATTTAATATTTAGTATTCACTCAATATTTAGTAGAACACAAATTTCTTTCACGTCTTGCAGGAAGATATGAATATGAAGATATCCTTTCATATCTTGCAGGAAGATATGAATATGAAGATATCCTGCTTTTCCTCAGTTTTCCTTTCTCCAGACTATCATTTCCCCCTCCATTCCTTTCTGAAGACAACACTCTAAAGTTTTTTATTCCAGATTTATTTATTTATTTTCTCTTAGCAGACTCAGGTTCCCAGATCCATGGTACCAGAAGCTGCATGGTGAGTCCACAGTGCAAAAAAACAACCATTCTGCTGTACCATTGAGCCTACAGAGTGTTGTAAGGTGGATAGCAGAGCTGTGGCTTACTGAATAAACACTCTACAAATATACACATGAAGTATTAGAAATGGGTGAGGATGTTGCTTTCTTGCTGTCCAAGCATTAATTGATTTCTGGAAATCCAATACAGATGTGCAGCATTTCCATGTTGCCGTTTCCCCCAGCTGTTCAGTGGATTCAGAAGTAATTTTGTGTGTTTCAAAACTCTTTTAGGCACAGTTTTTCTGTGCTGTGCTTTCTTTGCCTGTGATGTGCTTTCTTTCCTGTGCTAATTTGCTTTCTTTTTCCTGTGCTGATTTTCCTAGACTAGCAAAAAAAAAAAAAAGAGAAATATTTCCCTTTTTCCTTCGTTCCTTTTTTTCCCCTTCATTCCTTTTTTCCCCCTTCATTCCTTTTCCCCCCTTCATTCCTTTTCCCCCCTTCATTCCTTTTCCCCCCTTCATTCCTTTTCCCCCCTTCATTCCTTTTCCCCCCTTCATTCCTTTTCCCCCCTTCATTCCTTTTCCCCCCTTCATTCCTTTTCCCCCCTTCATTCCTTTTCCCCCCTTCATTCCTTTTCCCCCCTTCATTCCTTTTCCCCCCTTCATTCCTTTTCCCCCCTTCATTCCTTTTCCCCCCTTCATTCCTTTTCCCCCCTTCATTCCTTTTCCCCCCTTCATTCCTTTTCCCCCCTTCATTCCTTTTCCCCCCTTCATTCCTTTTCCCCCCTTCATTCCTTTTCCCCCCTTCATTCCTTTTCCCCCCTTCATTCCTTTTCCCCCCTTCATTCCTTTTCCCCCCTTCATTCCTTTTCCCCCCTTCATTCCTTTTCCCCCCTTCATTCCTTTTCCCCCCTTCATTCCTTTTCCCCCCTTCATTCCTTTTCCCCCCTTCATTCCTTTTCCCCCCTTCATTCCTTTTTTTCTCCTTCATTCCTTTTTTCCTTCATTCCTTTTTTCCCCCTTCATTCCTTTTTTCCCCCTTCATTCCTTTTTTTCCCCTTCATTCCTTTTTTTCCCCTTCATTCCTTTTTTTTCCCTTCATTCCCCTTTTCCTTCATTCCTCAAATTTATCCTACTTGTGTACACTCTTGCTGTGAAGGACCAACATGTCCTACCATAGGCAACTGATTAAAACACAATAAAAGGCTTCTAGTCAAATGCTATTCCAAAGCTGACTTCACCTGTAGTAGGGGAGTGGATATCCTTTGGCTGTGCAGTTCAGTAGGACTTCTGGATTTGCTGAGCCCATGGAATAAGTGACATCATATGGCTCTTGAATAAAAATAGGACCATGAAGGGTTTCTTCCCCTGTGAAAGAAAAAAAACCACTAATTTAAGATGAGACATCTTTAGCATGCCCTTACACATAAAAATGTCCTTTGGTGTCCTTCGCTTTTGGTCAAAAGTTAAGGTCTACTATTTCGTGCAGCAGAGAAACCACCTCCAGACATTTGGCTGTTAGAGAGGAAATATTTCAAGCCTGATTGATAATAAACTCCCATAGCCCAGGTGCTGGTGATTTATTTTGCAAGTGGCAGTGAAGACTGGCTGCATACTTCCCATGGAAGCTCTATGGTTGACTACTAAATCTCTCCCATCTACCTCACGCTTGTGCTTTAGACCATGGCTGGAGGCAGCAAAGGGTGAAGTTGAGGCTTTTGGTGTTTCTAGCTCCCTGCTCACCTCACACCGCTCCTTGGAAGAGCTGGTTGACTGTGACCAAACATTACCAAGATGTGTTGCTGCAGTCCATGGCAGTGTGCACCGTGGGGAACGGTGAACGTCCAGCACACCACTCATTAGAATCATAGAATGGTAAGGTTAGAAGGGACCTCGAGGATCATCTAGTTCCAACCCCCTGCCATAGGCAGGGACACCTCCCACTAGTACAGGGCACTCAAGGCCTCAGGGAATTAGAGGGAAGGGAATGAGGAGGCTGAAGGAGGACCTTGTTTTCTGCAATTATCTGAAAGGAGGTTGTAGTGAGGTGGTTGTTGGTCTCTTCTCCCTGGTATCAGGTGATAAAAAGGGAGAAAAGGGCCTCTAGCTGCACCAGGGAAGACTTGGATCTTAGGAAAACTTTGTGTAGTGAAGGAGTGGTCAGGCATTGCAACAGGCTGCCCAGGGAAGTGGTGCAGTCACCATCCCTGGTGCTCTTCCAAAAACATGTAGACATGGCCCTTCAGGACATAGTTTAAGGGTTGTGTTAGGCAGACGGTTGCACCTGATGATTTTAAAGGTCTTTTCCAACCTTAACAACTCTGTGATTCCAAGACCTGAAGCAAAGAACATCTGGCAAAACTCTAGAGAGTGGCAAAGAAAGGAAAATGCTTTTTTTTACTGAAGCTTTCTTTGACCAGAAGCCTTTTTAAGGATTGCAATTGCTAATCACAATCCACACATCTTGAGATGCCCACTCCTGCGTGTCTGTTAACCAAATGTACACTGTGTACCCTTTGGCAACTCAGAAAGCCAGCCCAGCTGTGTCTGTGTGTGCTTTCATAAGCACTACCTGTGAGAAATAGCCTCGTTGGAAGAGAATTCAAAGCAGCAGTCAAAAGAGATTGATTTGTTTTATAGCACAATAGCTGTTTGGGTAGGCACATCTCATTTTAAGAGTATCTCCTGTTGTAAAGGAGATAGCTTGGGCATGGCAGGAAGGAAAAATACATCCTTGCAGCTTAGGATATCAAGTACATCAGGCTAGTAAAACAGCTGAGGTGAGCTGGTGGTTTGCAGGCAAAGCATTAAACTTGGCTGAACGTTTGTATCTGATGCTGTAAGTGACACAGCAGAGCATAAAGTGCAGTAAATCACATTTAAAAAAAGATAAAAAAAATATATCCATTTCCATAACTTTTTTGTTCTGTTAAACTTTGCAGTCTATATATAAGCCAAGAGCAGACTCCAAATATTTCATTCCCCTATCCATAGCTGGTGGCACAGGTGGCAATCTCAGGAAATATGAAGCAAAGAGAGAGAAAGAAGTTGTCACTCAGCTACCTGCAAGACAAAGCAGCTGTCACTCAGCTACCTTCAAGGCACAATAGGGTTTTGCTGTTTGCTTTTGGTGTGGTCACTCAAATACCTAGAGATAAGCAAGAGTTCCAAACCTTTACCCCTGTCTAGAGGTTAAATTGTTTTATCTCCCTTAAATTAGTCTTTCTAGCATCACCTTTCCAGAGGTCTTTAATCCTACAGGAAGATACAGCAGGAATGCTATTTAACTTCTACCTCATAGCTCCAGTTTTCTCATCAGAAGGATTACACATCTCCCACTACTGAACAAAGCACCCTACACTGTTTTTCCTTGATTTCATCCTTTCAGAATCAAAATATTGTGAAAAAAAAGCAGAACTTTTTCTGTTTCTCTTGGTGATCTTGGTTCTGTGGGAAGGAGGGGAGAAGACAATTCATTCAGCAGACCCCAAAGAGTGGTCCTCAGAGATGATGGTTGGATATAGGTAAATCATTTCCTTCCTTCCTTCCCTCCCTCCTTCCCTCCTT
>VWZE01016585.1:78799-108434 GCA_013396675.1 Eubucco bourcierii | reverse complement strand
GAGGTCCCTTCCAACCTTACCATTCTATGATCTCCCTGAAATACTTGGATGTAATGTCCAACTAAAGTATAAAATATTCCTTTACTAACACAACCAGCTCAGGACTGCCAGAATCTATCCTATAAAATGAGAGTGTCATATATCACAGATAATAATTAAGGATGTATTATAGAAAACTTCATATTCTTGGATCATGAGCATTTTTTTTCCACTTAAATACATATATTGACCCAAGATTTTGTGAAAATCTGATGCTTCCAATGTACATTTATTTTTTTTTTAATCAGTGCTATTATGATAATGAGTATTGCTTCAAACCCTGGAGTTAACTTTCTGTCAATATAGCTGAGCATCAGAGAATTTATTACCCATCTGCATTTCAGTCTACCAGAGACACAAGTTCTAATTCCAAAGTAATTAATGACAGGCCTTTAAATGCCAAGATGTGATATCACAGTGAGTATAGCAACCAGACTATCAGCTTTAGATTCCCAGGGTTCTCACAGCCCTCAATACAAAACCAAAACACTCCCTAAAGATTCCAGATCAGAAGTGCAAGCTTCAATGAGGGAAAATTGCTCATAATTTGTTGCATTTTTTGGGGGTAGTATTCAATGGAATTTCATTGATCTACACTTTTGGCTGCTGTTGAGCAGACCTATGAAGAATTTTTTGGGGGTGATACCTACTCAGGCTGTTGTAACTTGAAATATATAGGAGTTAGAAATTCACAGTGGCAGCAGTTATGAGGAGAGGCTGAGGGAGCTGGGAGTGTGCAGCCTGCAGAAGAGGAGGCTCAGGGCAGATCTCATTGCTGTCTACAGCTACCTGAAGGAGGTTGTAGCCAGGTGGGGTTGGGCTCTGCTGCCAGACAACCAGCAACAGAACAAGGAGACACAGTCACAAGCTGTGCCAGAGGGAGTCTAGGCTGGATGTTAGGAGGAAGTTGTTGGCAGAGAGAGTGATTGGCATTGGAATGGGCTGCCCAGGAAGGTGATGGAGACTCTTGTGCTCTTACTGTGAGATGTAAACAGGATTCAGGAAGCCTTTTCACTTGTGCAGGTGATTTATTCTGTCTCATGGTCTTGATCATAGGATGGTAAGGTTGGAAGGGACCTCAAAGATCATCCAGTTCCAACCCCCTGCCATGGGCAGGGAGATCTCCTACTAGTACAGGTCACTCAAGACCTCCTCCAACCTGACCTTGAACACCTCCAGGCAGGGAGCATCCACAACCCCCCTGGGCAACCTGTGCCAATGCTTAAGTCCTTCAGATCCAGAACCATTGTGGAATAGACACCTAATTAGGGAGACAAACACCCACAGTGAAGAGAGAGGAGAGACATGTGTCTGTATGATGTATGGCAGTCCTGATGTCTGCTCCTCTCAATGAGATTTCATTAGTGTGGGGTTGGGGGTGGTTTTTTGTGTGTTACTAGGCAAGATGAATAAATAATAAGGAACCTTTTCCAATCTACTGCACAAGCATTTTGTTCACTGTAATTTCAGCTATAAGTGAGACCCAGATTCGATGACAGATACTGTTTGCTGCATTGTACTGTTGTAATATTCATTTGGCACTGTTGCCAAACTGACTGAAGGCTTAATTCAATAATTTACAATACAGGAAAAGATAACAGCTATATCATTTAATATCCTGCCAGTTAAATAAATCCAGCACTTTGTTTTCTTTCATTATTTTTTTTCCCCCTCTGTGCTAAATAGATATGTGTCTTGCTGCCCTAGAATGATGATGGTTAATTAAGCTCAGATAGTTTTCATCACTGCTATTGTTGATCAGCTCTGGGTTGTTGTGAGATGACTCCAAAACTCTGTTGCAACTGTTGACAGATGCTCTGTGGAGGGGAGGGGGAGAGAGTGAAACACTAACCTAGAATCAGTGAGTTGTTCTGATTGGAAATGATCTTTGAGATCTTCAAGCATGACAGAGAAGGGCGACCAAGCTAGTGAGGGGTTGGGAGCTGGTGAAGAGAGGCTGAGGGAGCTGGGGGTGTGCAACCTGCAGAAGAGGAGGCTCAGGGCAGAGCTCATTGCTCTCTACAGCTACTGAAAACCTCCTGAAAGGAGGTTGTAGCCAGGTGGGGTTGGGCTCTGCTGCCAGGCACCCAGGGACAGAACAAGGGGACACAGCCTCAAGCTGTGCCAGGGGAGGTCTAGTCTGGATGTTAGTAAGAACTTCTTCCCAGCAAGAGTGATTGGCATTGGGATGGGCTGCCCAGGGAGGTTGTGGAGTGCCCATCCCTGGAGGTGTTGAAGCCAAGCCTGGATGGGGCACTTAGTGCCATGGTCTGGTTGATTGGCTGGGGCTGGGTGCTGGGTTGGGCTGGATGAACTTAGAGCTCTCTTCCAGCCTGGGTGATTCTATGATTCTATAACCATCCCCTAACTCTACCAAGGCTGGTGCTAAACCATGTCCTTCAGCACCACATCTCTGTGCCATTTAAACACCTACAGGAATGGAATTTAGCTACAGAATCAGTCAGAGTTGGAAGACACCACAAGGATCAACCAGTTCCAACCCCCACTTGCCATGAGCAGGGACACCTCACACTAGATCAGGCTGACCACAGCCTCATCCAGACTGGCCTTAAACACCTCCAGGGATGAGGTTTCTACCACCTCCTTGGGTAACCCCTTCCAGGCTCTCACCACCCTCATGATGAAGAATTTTTTTCTAACATCTTCAAGGGGAGTCTGTTCAAGTGTTGGAGAATCATTTCTGAGGGAAACTTCTTCTCATGTCAAATCAAAACCTCCCATGGTGCAGCCTTAGAGTATTTCTGCTTATCCTATCACTTTTTATTAGGGAGAAGGGATCATGGAACAACAGGATGTTAGGGATTAGAAGGGACCTCAAAAGCTTATCCAGTCCAACCCTCTGCTACAGCAGTATCACCTACAGCAGATCACACAGGAATGCACCCAGGCAGGTCTTGAATACCCCCAGAGGGATGCCCTCTACTTGGCTCCAACCTCCTTTCAAACAGTTGTAGGGAGCAAGAAGGTCTCTCCCAAGTCTCTTTATTTCCAGACTAAACAACCTCAGTTTCTTCAACCACTTCTCATACTGATTCAGCTTGAATATACAAGTGTAATATGCAGTACAAATATACAAGTAAGTACAACATGCAAATAAGTATGTGGCAAACTACACTTGTGCTTACACTCAAAATAAGGGAAAAGAGAATTATGAAAAGTTCTTCCAGCTTTTGAGCTCCATTTCAGTCTTCTCATTAAGCATCTTGCTTCACAGCCACACACTCCCATGGAGGGACTCTGGAGACAGAGACAAAAATGAATTGCTCCATTGCCTCCTTCCTCTGGATGCTGAGCAAGGGCTCTTCTGTCTCTCTTTTCTCCCTTTGGCTGTGTTAGGATAAACCATCTGAGCGGTTTTAAGGAGTCAGACTGAAATGCCTCATCCCCCTATGCCCCTCTTGGCTAGCCTGAGGTATCTGGGCCAACCAAACCTTTTAATCTTCAAATTCATTTGCACAGATCTTTAGCATGTCTCATGGCAGCTCTCTTCCTTCCCCATGGCAAGAGGGGAAAAAAAAAAAAAAAAAGACTTGGGGAATCTGTTGGAAAAATACTGATGAAATGCAAGGGAGTTGCTAGAACACTTTGTTATTTTATTTCCCCAACCTGGCTGTAATTTCAGGCTGGAAAAAGCCTCAGCAGCCTGATGAAGGCTAAGTTTGGGTAGCCTTTCTGTAGCTGGTAGCAGATACAGTTTCATGCTTGGCTGATAGTTTCTCATTTTCTGTGCAGAGACTGCAAGCCAAAGGGCTTTGAAGTCAGCAAAAACCTTTCATAAACTTCAATGGCCAATGGATCAACTCTACTGAACAAAGCATTAGCAACTCATAATCTGTTGGGTGTTATGTTTTTCCTCCATGTAATACTACTGTGTAACATCCTGTATTTATGTCTAATGCATGTACATCCTTACAAGCAATTACACACGCTGGAGGGAAAGAGGAGAGATCTGATAATAACATCTCTGTGCCCTTCTATTTGTATTGACTGCATGCTATGCAATAAATTATATTTGATGTACTAAGTACTTTCTGTGTTTGCAAACTCTACCAATTCCCTGTGCAGCAGCTACTGGGTTATGAAGACAGCTGCATTGTTTTAAAGCAGGTATTTAGTAGCAAAAATCCAACCATGCTGGCATGAGAAAGAAATGGAAAACTCCAGTTTGCAGATACATTGAAGCTAACAATTCCCTTTTTTTGTTTCCAGATGGCTTGCTTTGTAATTCCCATTTATGGGAAACATTGCCCCTTGTCCTGTCATTGCAAGCCCTTGTCAATAGTCCCTCCCCAGCCTTCCTGTAGGCCCCCTTCAGATCCTGGAAGGCTACTCTAAGGTCTCCTGGAAGCCTTCTCTTCTCCAGGCTACAGAGCCTCAATTCTCTCAGCCTGTCCTCACAGCAGAGCTGCTGCAGCCCTCTCAGCATCTTGGTGGCCTCCTCTGGACTAACTCTGACATTTCCATGTCCTTCCTGTGCTGGGGGCTCCAGAACTGCACGCAGGACTCCAGGTGGGGTCTGATGAGAGCAGAGCCAAGGGGCAGAATCCCCTCCTTTGCCCTGCTGCCCACACTGCTCTTGCTGCAGCCCAGCACACAGTTACTGTCTGGGCTGCACTCACACTGCAGCCTCATGTTGAGCTTTTAATCACCCCAGACCCCCAGGGCCTGTTCCTCAGAGCTGCTCTCCAGCCATAATGTGAAGTAGCTTTTTTGGGGTTTGCAGTATTAACTTTGTAGAAATCTAGATGCAATCACTCTTACAGGGGGCTTGAATTGCAAGTGGATGTTTAACATCCATGGAGGTGTCCTTTAAATGTTTATTTACTTAGGGCCATTTTGTTCCACTTATTCTATCCTAGCTGCTTGCCTTCCCTGCTAGAGCTGAAATTATGGGCAGGAATAAAACTAACCAGGATCTAGCTGTAAGAACTGCACATCAGAAATGATTTTTTTGCAGGGGTTTGTATGACACTTGTGGCATGCCTATTGAGAAGCTCAAGATGAACTGGCAGTGCTCTCATGCAGCCCAGAAGGCAAATTGTACCCTGGGCTGCATCAAAAGGAGAGTGGCCAAGACAGATGATTCTACTCCTTTAGTCTGAGACCCCACCTCAAATAGAGCTTCCACTTCTGGTGCCTCTGTCATAAGAAGGTAACAGAGCTGCTGGCGTGAGTCCAGAGGAGGGCCACAAAGAGGGTCCATCATCTGGGAAGCTGCAGAGTAGTGGTGCCCATGCCTTGCAGACTGGAAAAACAGACCAGGGGAATGTGAGAAACCTCACCTGGGGTTCTCAGCACAAGAGAGATGTGGACCTGTTGGACTAGGGCCAGAGGAAGCCACAAAAATGCTTAGAGGGCTGGAACCTCTCTGCTACTAGGAAAGGGTGAGGAAGCTGGGGGTGTTCAGCCTGGAAAGCAAGTCTCCAGGGGGCCCTTAAAGCTACCTTCCAATGCCTGGAGGGAGCCTACAGGAAGGCTGGAGAGGCATTTTCCCCAAGGTTGACTGGAATAGGATGAGGGGGAATGGGTTGAGTCTGAAGGAGAGTAGGGTTAGAATAGATCTTAGGAAGAAGTTCTTAGTAGGAGGGTGGAATAGGTTGCCCAAGAGGGGATGGTTGCCTCCTCCCTGAGGGTATTGAAGGCCAGGTTGGATGAGACCTTGAGCAGCTGGGTCTGATTGAGTGTTGTTCCTGTCCATGGTGAGGAGGTTGGAGTAGATGAGCTCTAGGCTCCTGTCCAATCTAAGCCATTCTTTGATTCCATGTAGATGGAAAAGTTTTTACTCTGGAACTAGGCTTAGAAACAACAAAGATGGCTAAGGTAACAGGCAAACATATGGAGAGGATTTATTTGGGTGGGTTTTAGTTCATATTACTACCACACCAAAAGTCCTTAGGACACAGGAAGATCTGTTATAGAAATTGCAGGCTGTCACTAACTACTTGCGTACAGATGATTGATAACTTGGGAATAGAAATCTTGGAAAATAAATCATCTTTAGCAATTAAGGTGATGTCAAACCAGGCAAGATTAAAAAGCTCTTTGTTTTCTTACATCTAATTGAAGGGGAATGCAAGAGGTATTTATAACATCTTAAATCTGTGGCAGATCCTGCTTTAAATTGGATTCATCAGGCAGGATATTATAGAAATATTTATTGTATTGGCTGATTGATTTGCATAAGCTTCTCATCATAGTATTGACATCCATTTAGGAGATTGAAGCTAGATTTGGAACTTCAAGAGAAAATGGTCTTTGTTCACCAAAAACAGTGGGCAGTCTACTGCAAAGCTTTTGAGCAGTGAAGAAACTCAAGGGTCAAGGAGAGTTGCCTCTGATTTTCCTCTTAGCCCTTAGTATTGCCATAGAACTAGGGAGCTACTGCATGGATCAGGCCTCTGCTCCCACAGAGTTTAGCTTATAGAATCAGTCAGGGTTGGAAGGGAGCACCAGGATCAGCCAGTTCCAACCCCCCTGCCATGGGCAGGGACACCTCACACTAGATCAGGCTGGCCACAGCCTCATCCAGCCTGAACTTAAACCTCCAGGGATGAGGCTTCCACCACCTCCCTGGGCAACCCCTGCCAGGCTCTCACCACCTTCATGCTGAACTTCTTAACATCCAATCTGAATCTCCCCATTTCCACCTTTGTTCCATTCCCCCCAGTCCTATCACTACCTGACAGCCTAAAAAGTCCCTCCCCAGCTTTCTTGTAGACCCCTTAAGATACCGAGAAGCCACACTAAGGTCACCTGAGAGCCTTTGCTTCTGCAGACTGAACAACTCCAACTCCCTCAGGCTCTCCTCACAGCAGAGCAACTCCAGACCTCTTCTCATCCCCGTGGCCCTTCTCTGGAACACCTTCCAGCACCTCCATATCCCTCCTGTACCAGTGGCTCCAGAACTGAATGAAGTACTCCAGGTGGGGTCTCAGCAGTGATATGATTGTGTCCACTATTCTGAACAGAAAAATGATGGCTGCGTAGCGGAAAAGCAGGGGAATATGCACTGCAGAACTGAAGATGTTTACCATCACTGCTCCTGTAGCTGTCTTTAGGTGTCTGTTTTTGTCTGACTGTCAGGTAATCAGTTGGATGCACCTTTGCTCTCAGCCAGTAGGGCTGCTTTGATGAGATGTGCTTTCTTGTGCAGCATCACCTGCAGATCTGCTTCCACCCTAGAATATTTATGTTTTGTTATTATTTTGGTATCCTGTCTTCCCCCTCCCCCCCCCCCCCCCCAAAAAAAAAAAAAATCACAACTATCATAAAGCAGCAGAAGGGAAATAGTGATTTAAACAAGCTGTATCTCAGGAAAATCTGGTTGGGATTTCATGGACCACAGCTTTGCCCATTTAGAATCCTCCTGCGTTTCAGAAACCTGTTGAAAACAGGGAGGTGCCTTAGCTCCCTGTGAAAGGACATGGTAATCCTCTCTCCTGGAAAACATTAGGCAACCAAAATATAATTGGGGTGGCATATTTAGTTATTGTGGCAAGCACTGAAAGCTCCCAGGCACTTTTAAAACAAATAGAATGAAAGGAGATAAATGAGAGTGAACTCTGTTAAATATCATCAACCGCGATCTGCTTTACTGCTGGCAATTAAACAGCGAAAGTCAAAACACAAGCTATCATTATCACTCATTGATTAAAAACCAGTTAGAATATTGCATTTTGAGCTAAGCCACTGCTCTGCTCGTTATGCATTTCAGCATGAGCAGCAGCAGTAGCAGCAGTACAATATTTCAGGAATAATTAGGAACGCAGCATAAGCGATCAGCGCTAATGTTCCCGCGTCAAATTGCCAAAGCAAATGATTATAGATCAGCCAAAGACACTATTTGAAGCCATCATCTTTTGTGACTCTCTAATATCTTTGTGATGATCTCTTTCAGAGCAGCCACAAATCGAGTTAAAAGTCTTTTGCAGTAATGGCATCCTTTAAAATGTAGCAGAAGCCACAAACATCACTTTGTAAGTGCTCCTCTTCTGGAAAATAGTTGCGAACTACTTTGTTTCTTGGGTGGATTTTTGTCTCTAGTCTCTTTTAAAGGAGCTAACATCAACATTTGTGATGTTTCAAACTGGGAATGTCTCAATCACAGAAATGTTTAGGGTTGGAAAAAGACACTCGGGATCATAGAATCATAGAATGGTAAGGTTGGAAGAGACCTCAAGGATCAGCCAGTTCCAACCCCCTGCCATAGGCAGGGACACCTCCCACTAGTACAGGTCACTCAAGGCCTCCTCCAACCTGGCCTTGAACACCTCCAGGGAGGGAGCAGCCACAACCTCCCTGGGCAACCTGTGCCAGTGTCTCACCACCCTCACTGCAAACAACTTCCTCCTAACATCCAGTCTAAATCTCCCCTCTGCCAGTTCAAACCCATTGCCCCTTGTCCTGGCATTGCAAGACCTTGCCAATAGTCCCTCCCCAGCCTTCCTGTAGGCCCCTTCAGATACTGGAAGGCTATGCTGAGGTGTCCTGGATGCCTTCTCATCTCCAAGCTGCAGAACCACACCTCTCTCAGCCTGTCCTTACAGCAGAGCTGCTGCAGCCCTCTCAGCATCTTTGTGACCTTCTGGACCCACTCCAACACTTCCACGTCCTTCCTGTGCTGGGGGCTCCAGAACTGCACACAGGACTCAATATGGGGTCTGAGGAGATCAGAACCAAGGGGTAGAATCCCCTCCCTTGCCCTGTTGCCCACACTGCACCTCCCATTTTGTATTCTAAACCCATCACTCCTTCTGTTGCAAGAAGCTCTGCTGAAAATTCTGTCCCCATCTTTTCTATGCCCCCCCCCCTTTTAAGCCCTGAAAGGTCACATTTTCATCCAGGTTTTAAGAGCTGCAATTTCAAATCCAGTCTTTTACCATCACTTTATACCTTCTCACCTGGAAACCTTACAGAGAGAACATTATGAGTGCAGGTAGAAAAACTGAGTCGAGGTTTAGGACCTCCTTATATCTGTCTCAGTCCATTGAAACCTCTGCAATTTTGTACAATTTCCCTGCTTGGGCTGGAAGCAGGAATCAAGATCAGGCAATCTCCATTCTGAACAAGCTGCTGAGAGCTTTGGTGTGGGGACAATAATGAAATGCAGGGAAAACATTTCATATCTCTTACTTTTTGTGGTAATTTTTCTCTAATCCAAAAATCACCAAAAAAACCTGCTGCAATTCTGAGGAAATCTTGCATACTTGGATTGCCATTTTTTTCCCCCCTTTCCCTGGCTGAAGTAGGAACTGATAACAGGCTGCTAAATTACTGCTTAATAAATCACTAAATGAGTGCCATCTAAGATAACAGGGCATTAAATGATGACTATTCAGGAGAGAAGTAGAAGCACAGAAAGAACAGCAAGTGGAGGCTCTACACAGACAGAAATTGGATTAGTCATCTCATCTATGCCAGTGGTGAAATTCAAGCTGAGGCAGGTTTGGGTTAAAAAAAAAGAAAAAAGTGTTTTGATGTCATAAAGTGCCAAGGGAAGAGGTACACTCAATGCAGGAGCTCCTTCTCGTCGTGATGAGCTTGAGCTGGGGCAGAAAGAACTGCTGGAGAGGGTCCAGCAGAGGTTGCAGAGATGCTGAGGGGCCTGGAGCAGCTCTGTGAGGAGCAAAGGCTGAGAGCCTGCAGAAGAGCAGCCCCAGAGGGGATCTTAATTCAAAAGCTAAAGGGTGGGGGGCAAGAGGATGGAGATGGATTTTCATTGGTGCCCACTGACAGGACAAGGGGCAACAAACACAGATTGGAACCTGGGAGGTTCCATTTGAACATGGGGAGACACAGCTTTGCCTTGAGGGTGCTAGAGCCATGCAACAGGCTGCTCAGAGAGGTTGCAGATATTCCAAACCCACCTGGACACTGATCCTGAGAAACCTACTATGGGTGACCTTGCTTTGAGATGGGGGTTGGAATAAATGATCTCCAGAGGTGCTGTCCAGCCCTCACCATTCTGTGATTCACTTAATGGGAGAACTAAAATGTGATAAATGTAAAACATAAAATAAAACTGCAAAGCCAAATACAAAAAGCAACAAGTAATGTGAAGGTAATATTGTGACTCAAAAGAGAGAGAAGTGGTGGAGAATTGCAGATTGTGAGGGTATAAAGCTGGTTGTTACTTGAATTCAGGCTCTTGATCCCCTTATTTCAATGGTAGATACTTAAGTACTTATTGAGGTAACTGTTTAATCATAAAATTGTAGAATGTCAGGGGCTGGAAGGGACCTCCAAAGCTCATCTGGTCCAACCCCTGTGCCAGGGCAGGAGCAGATCACACAGAAAGGTGTACAGACAGTTCTTGAGTATCTCCAGAGAGGGAGACTCCACAACCCCTCTGGGTAGCCTGTTCCAGTGTTCTGTCACCTTCACAGGGAAAAAAATCCTTNACATATTTGTAAGCATTGATGAGGTCAGTCCTTAGTCTCCTGCTCTCCAGGCAGCACAGCTCCAGCTCCCTCAGGCTCTCCTCATAAGGATGATGTTCAACTTCCTTAAGCATCTTTCTGGCTCTGTGCTGGACTCTCTTAAGCAGCTCCTGTCCTTGAGCTGGGGGGCTCAGAATTTGACACAATACTCCAGAGGAGGCCTCAGCAGGGTGGAGTAGAGGGGCAGGAGAACCTCCCATNGCTCCAGCCTCCTGGCACTCACCTTTACATATTTGTAAGCATTGATGAGGTCAGTCCTTAGTCTCCTGCTCTCCAGGCAGCACAGCTCCAGCTCCCTCAGGCTCTCCTCATAAGGATGATGTTCAACTTCCTTAAGCATCTTTCTGGCTCTGTGCTGGACTCTCTTAAGCAGCTCCTGTCCTTGAGCTGGGGGGCTCAGAATTTGACACAATACTCCAGAGGAGGCCTCAGCAGGGTGGAGTAGAGGGGCAGGAGAACCTCCCATGACCTACTCACCACAGCCCTTCTCATCCACCCCAGAATGGCATTACCCCTCCTGGCCATCAGAGCGCACTGCTGACTCATGCCACTCCTGCCATCCATCAGCACTCCCACGTCCTTCTCCCCTTCACTGCTCTCCAGCAGCTCAGTCCACAACCTATGCTGATCCGTGGGGTTGTTCTTTCCCAGTTGCACAACTCTGAACTTGCCTCTGTGTCACTTCATGAAATTTCTCCCTGCCCAACTCTCAACCTGTCCCAGCCTCTCTGCGTGGTAGTCACTGCACCCAGCTTGGTGTCCTCATTGCCTTAAAAGCAGAGGCAAAGTTCATTGTCATTTGGGACAATTGCCTTGGAAAACAGAAGCAGTTGTAACATGAGAGATTGTTGTTTTTTGGGCTTGGCTTTGCCAAGCATTTGGTCTGTATTGGTTTGTTGCCCAAACAGACCCCCAGGGTGACTGCTCCCAAACTACACTGCAGTCTCCAGCTCAGACTGTGCCCCCAGCTCACCTTGGAAAGTGACTTTGTGGTTCCTGGCAAAACCTCTCCAAACTTTGCCTGATGTGCTCAGATTCCACTCATCCCAGAGTCTCGCTACCCTCATCCAGGTCACTAATGAATATCTTGAGTAACACAGATCCCCCTACCCCCACCCCTGTGGAACTCTTCTAGTCACAGACCTCTAGCTAGACTCTGCATTGACTGTAGCCCTCTGACTTCTTTCCTTTAACCAACTCCCAAGTATTTGTTCTTGCTTTAAGATTTAGAGCCCTGATCAAAAAAACAGTGGAAAGACATCACCCATAAAGGTCTTTGAGAGACAGCTCTGCCTCAGTCCATACATCACAATCTGGTGCCATCCATCTCCAGGAAAAGTTGTCCCAGAAGGTTGAGAACATATTTGCTTGACTTGTGGTAGCCGGAAAATTGTATCGCCTTGACTGCTACTTAATGTGTGTGCTGTGTAGTATCAGCAGCAGAGTTATGACAAAGTGTCTGAGGACCATATTTCTGGGGAATGACATAATCAATGATAAATATCACTCTAATTTAGGTAGGTTCAGAGCATGGTGTTTCCAAGGAGAGAAAAGTAGGGTAGCACCTTTCCTCTCCTCAATTTTCTCCGGCTGAATTTACTACGTGTCTGGCTTTAACACATTTATTTCCTGCATGATAGTATTTTCACATTTATTATCTGGAGAATTATATGGACATTTTAGTAAAATGTCAATGCAGTAAACCCCTTTTTGCTTTATTATTTTGACTGGCAGTGAAAGTCCAGTTTGGGGCTGACAAAAGTGCTCTTTTCTCAGCTTCCCCCCACTGGAGGTTTCTATACGCAGTGCAGCAATTTGCACTGTGACAATCTTGAGCCAAGTTAGGCTCTATTAAAACAGAGAAACATTTCAGTTGATTTTACCAATCATGTCGTTCAGATTTTTAGCCAGCAGAGCCAAACCCATAATATTTTAAAGCATAAAATGTGAATCAGGCTGGATTTTGTTCATTGCTTTTTTTGTTCTTGCCTGTACCAGTGTTAAATGCTTCCCTCCCAGGTCAGTTCTGATATGTAAAATAAGAACACGTGGGGGGAAAAAACTTAAGGTCCTCCATATTTAACTAGTGAAGGAATCCAATTCAAACCTTTAAAGCTTTCATTTGTAGCTATCTGGGAAGTGTTAAATTGTAGGCATGCAGGTTATTTGGAAGGAAGTTTACCCAGCTCCTAAAACTGCTTTCTGTCCATCCCCAGAAATTGTCACTTGGAACATTATCATGAAGCCCTGGGAATAAACATGGAAAGAAAAATGAACCTGCAATCAGGAGAGGCTTAAATGTGTGGCTTCAGATTTTGAGGTGCTTATTTATGCATTTTTATGAAAGAATAGAACCATAGAGTTGGTTCAGTTGGAACAGACCTCTGATGTCATTGAGTCCAACCACAAACTCATGGCCATTAAACCATGTTCTGAAGTGCTATGTCTACACTTTCCTGAGTATCTCCAGGGATGGTCACTCCACCACCTACTTTTGCAGCCTGTTCCAATACCTGACCACTCTTTCTGTAAATGGTTTTTTTTTCCCTCTTAATATCCAATTTAAATCTCCCCTGGCATGATTTGATGTTAAGCATTGGAATGGGTTGCTTGAGGAAGTGCAGCCTCCTGGAGTCAGCAGCCCTGAAGGCATCTTCAGGGCACAGAAACACAGAATCATCCAGGTTGAAAAGACCTGCATGATTCTGGGATTTAGGTGATCCTGCTCTGGCACAGGGATTGGCCTAGATGAGCTCTTCAGGTCCCTTCCAGCCCCTGACATGCTGTGACTTTCTGACCCTGAGGATCCCCAAGTCCACCCAAGATCCCTACTCTGCAAGGTGCACCTTAAGCCATATCCCCAAGCACCACATCCAAACGACTTTTAAACACATCCAGGGTTGCTGACTTCACCATCTCCCTGGGCAGCTCATTGCAATGCCTGACCACTCTTGCTTGGAAATAAATTGTTCCTAATATCCAATCTAAACCTACCCAGTGGCAGCTTGAGGCCATTCCCTCTGAAGTTTAGGCTCAAGGTGAGGAGGAAGTTCTTCACTGAGAGAGTCATTTGCTACTGGAATGGGCTGCCCAGAGAGGTGGTGGAATCACCGTCCCTAGAGGTGTTCAAGGCAGCTTTGGACATGGCACTTGATGCCATGGTCTGGTCTTGAGGGCTGTGGTAGTGGGTTGGACTTGATGGACTTTGAGGTCTCTTCCAACCTTGGTGATACTGTGATACTCGTCTACCACTAATTACTTGTGAGAAGAGACCAGCACCAACATTTCCACAACCTCCTTTCAGATAACTGTAGACAGTGATGAGGTCTCCTCTCAGATCTAGACATGACACTTCAGGACATGGTGGTATTGGGTTGATGGTTGGACTTGATGACCTTGGAGCTCTTTTTCCAACCAAAATGATTCTATGCTTCTATCAAATTTCCAAGAGCAATAATAAAACCAGATTTGTTGCTTGCTCACTGCACTTACTCCTGGTCCCTAATGTCACTCTGATTTTGGTGTTAGGTGATTATTCCTAGACTCTCTAAAGAGAAGACATTGCTGTTATCAGTCAGTAAGCCCTGCAAGCCACTGACATCACTGGGAATAAAAAAACCCAAAAAACCAACAACCCACCAAACTGTTTCAATTTGTAATCAGACTGGTATGATATTAAGGAGATGCAACTTTCTGTGAAGGGAATGTGTGGAGCACATAAATGCAACACCACACACGATTTGGTGTATCATCAACTCATCTTCAGGAGAGGCTGGGGGTTAATTTAGTGGGGGGGGGGAAATATTAATGTAGGCTAATTAGAAGATGGCAAGTTATAGCTGGTAAGGTCACTTGTCAGGCAGCTATGAATTCAATATCTGTTGCATAAATGACTACATTTTCTCTGGCCTGGAGCAAACTCTCTGTGTTTTGCAAAACCACAAACGTTTGCAAGGAAGATGCAGAGAAAAACCTCTTTTATTTCTGCTACGTTCAGTGTAAAAGAGAATAAATCTAATTAGAAGCAGTGGCTGGAGATATAACATTATACTCTGGGTTTAGTTGCATTATATCAAAAGTGGTTTTGGTGTCTTTAGCCTGATATGGCTGAAATATGAATCTGATAAATGCTCAACAAGATGTTATTAGAGATTAACCCCTGCGGTTTCTTTCATGTTGCCTCTAATGATATACTTTTGTATATCAGCTGTGGAAGTAGTAATCAATCACCAAAAACTATCTGGCATAAGTGTATGAAATAAGACAGTATTGGAGGATGAAGAAATTGCATTCCATAAATCACCTTTGTGATGATGGGAAAGCTACCTGAGCACTGTAGGCAGAGTTTGGAAAGGTTTTACCAGGAACTCGCTTTCCAAGGTGAGCTGGGGGCACAGTCTGAGCTGGAGACTGCAGTGCAGTTTGGGAGCAGTCACCCTGGGGGTCTGTTGAGGCAACAAACCAATACAGACCAAATTCTTGCCAAAGCCAAGCCCAAAGGACAATAATTTCTGATGTTACAACTGCTTCTGTTTTCCAAGGCAATTGTCCCAAATGACAATGAGCTGTAATCTGCTTTTAAGGCAATGAGGACACCAAGCTGGGTGCAGTGGCTGCCACAGCAGGGTTCTGCTGCCGTTCAGGGAGCCTTGGACAGGCTGAGAGCTGGGCAGGGAGGAATTTTATGAAGTGGCACAGGGGGCAGGTGTAGAGTTGTGCATTCACATTGGGTGATTCTGTGCTCCACAACCTCCCTGGAGATGTCCATGGCCAGGTTGGACAAGGCCTTAAGTGACCTGTTGTAGTGGGAGGTGTCCCTGCTTATAGCAGGGAGTTGGAACTAGATGATCTTTGAGGTCCCTTCCAACCTTACCATTCTATGATTAGTAATAAAATGCTCTCTCAAGCTGCTTCTCTCCAGACTAAACAGCCCCAGGTCTCAGCCTTTTCTTGTCAGAGAGATGTGCCAGTCCCTTCATCATGCTTATAACCTCCCTTGAACTGTCTTTGCTATTTCCCTCTTTCTCTTGAGCCCAGAACTGGAGGCAATGCACAGTAGTTGGATGTACTTCATTCTTCTTTTTTCTTTCTCCCCCAAACCCCTCTTTCTTCTTTTTTCTGTCCCCATATTGGTACCACCAAGTACAATTATTCTGTTTCTAAGCACTCTCAAGGCTGCAGCAAAAGGTGTGTTTGTCATTGCAAAAAGTATCTTTCCCCATGAGAACTTTTCCTTCCTACCCATGGCTAAGCTCCCAGGAGTCCTGATTGAAAGACCTGACTGGCATCAGTAGAAATGAATGACTTACAAGTAATTATAGCAGGCTGAAAAGCAGGAGCACGATGCTTAGAGCCAAATAATATCACAGATAGTGCCTTAATTAGCAGCAAAAGTGATTTAGCAAAGCAATATTCTAATGCCAACTCAATTGCTACAAATGATTAGTAACAATAAGCGCAGAAAGCCCAAGCTCCACTAACAATGAGGTACAATATCCGTCAGAGGAAAACTTAGTGCCCCTTCAATTATGCTGTTGCAATTAGAATAGAACAATGAAGCACATATTCATACTGGACAAAGGAGGAAATGCCATGCTGCTGTCCCAGGCAGGGAGGGGAAGAATATAGAATCATAGAATGGTAAGGTTGGAAGGGACCTCAAGGATCATCCAGTTCCAAACCCCTGCCATAGGCAGGGACACCTCCCACTAGTACAGGTCACTCAAGGTTCTAAAATGGCTAAATGTTTGAAAGTAAGGCAAAGAGGTGAGGATTGAAATCTATAAATTTACCCTCTTGGTGCAAACTTGCTAGAGTTTTTAGACAGCTTCCTCCTTTGGCTGCCCTGCCAAGACAAGGATCATCACCTTCAAATGGACTTTGAACAGGCAAGGGGGAAACAGAGACCCAGGGAAGTGGGGGCTTTAGGTCTCCTTTGTGCTTGAGCTTTCCCTCCACATTCAAAAGTCGTCTCTTTATTTGCTCCCTGAGCTGTAGAGAGCCTCATCTCTGCCTGGGAACTGATTGGGATAACCATGCCACAAAGCAGAGCAACTGCACAAAGCCTGAAATGCAAAGTGTGGCTTTCATCTCAAGGTCCTAGAAGGGTCTCATGCCGGCAGAATCAAGCATTGTGGTTTTTAGACTGGATGTCAGGAGGAAGTTCTTTACTTGTGAGTGTGGTGAGGCACTGCCACAGGTTGCCCAGGGAGGCTGTGGCTGCTCCCTCCCTGGAGGTGTTCAAGGTCAGGCTGGGGAGACCTTGAGTGAGCTGTACTAGTGGGAGGTGTCCCTGCCTATGGCAGGGGGTTGGAACTGGATGATCCTTGAGATCCCTTCCAACCTTACCATTCTATGATTTTACATCTGAATATAGTAAGGCCTAGGAGGGGAGTGTTTTACAGATGGTGCAGGTGCAGTAGCTGCAGTCAAACAATGCTTCATCTCTCTCAGATATTTTCATCCAGCCAACCCCTACACATGGTCCCACTAGACTAATCCATCCCTCTTTGTTTCAAATTACAGATCAGCATGTGTCTTAGAACTGGCTTCCCTTGTACACACCAGCAAGCAGTTGTAGTGGTAATCACAAGATTTTCACTTCCAGATAACCATCCAAAAAAAGCCTCACATCTCCAAGAGGTTTATTTTTGTAATGTAGTCATGATTACCACAACCTTAGGGGCTGGAAGAGACCTCCACTGTCTCACCATTCTCACTCTAAAGAACTTCTTCCTAACATCCAGTTTGTCTCTCTTCCCTGCCAATTCAAACCCATTCCTCCTCATCCTTGTCATTAAAGCCCTTGTCAACAGTTCCTCCCCATCCCTTCTGTAGCCCCCTTCAGATCCTGGAAGGCCACTCCAAGGTCTATGATTCTAAATACTTCTATCAGCTGTGAGAACCATGCTCAATTGCATTTTGCTTGAAAAGAGGGGTGTGCTTCAGTAGGCTATTTTGGTGATGTATTGTTGTGGCATCTTTAACTTCTCCTGTAGTTATATTTTCTATGGTTGGCAATAGGAAGGCTCAAAATGTTAAAGTGCTTAATCGCCTGCTAATTTCAGCTTCTTGGCACTGATAACAAAGTGCAATTGTATTTTCTGTTGAAGCTGCTGCAAACCAAACAAAGGTGGGAAAAAAGGAGAAATAAAAAAAAAAAATTTAAAAGGAAGGAAAAGAAAAAGGGGGAAAAAAAGGAGAGGAAAAAAAAAAGGGGAAATTAAAAAACCAAATTATTTCTAGAGTACAGGAATGGTATTTTACCAAGCTAATAAGGCTTGCATACAGAGATGAAATTGCTTGATAGGAAAAAGAAAGAAGCCATTCAAAATTCACAGTATAGGGGGGAGAAAAAAAAAATCCCTTTTTTATTAATGTAAAGTTACTAATTGATGAGATTAGGAAGCAGTAATTACTCAAACCACTCTAAAAATGGGTTAGGCCTTTCAAGTTGTATGGGAAAGACTTACAGAGAAGAGCCATATAGAAACCATAAAACTCTAGTAATGGCTTCCATGAATTCCAGTATGCTTCACTTAGCTCCAAGGACTGTAAATAACATCCTCCTGACAGCTAAATCAATGCAACCTAAAAATCTGAAAGTGCACCCTCAAAGAGGTATCTGAGCTCTAACCTTTTCTTCTCCATATGTCTGTGTGCTCGAGGGAGTTCAAAAAAAGGAGAGTTTTTTCCTTTTTTTTTATTTTCTGGGAAATCAAGTATAGTAAGGAAGAGACTTCTGTCATTTGTCTAGCCCATGTTATATAAGATGAAATGGTTATTATCCCTGTATCCAGGTGTATATGGGAAACATGGACTTGATGGGTGGACTACTCACTGGGTAAAGAACTAGATGGATGGCGGCATGCAGAGAGTGGTGCTCAAGGGCACAATGTCCACCTGGAGACCAGTGCCAAGTGGTGTCCTTCAGGGGTCAGTGCTGGCACCAGTGCAGTTTAACATCTTTGTCAGTGACATGGACAGAGGAATCAGTGCACCCTCTGCAAGTGTGCAGTTGACACCAAGCTGTGTGGCACAGTTGACTTGCTAGAGGGCAGGGATCCATCCAGAGGGACCTGGACAGGCTGCAGAGCTGTGCCCAGGCCAACCTCATGATATTCAACAAGGCCAAGTGTAAGGTCCTGCACCTGGGTAGGCACAATGCCAAGCACAACTCCAGGCTGGGTGGAGAATGGCTGAGAGCAGCCCTGAGCCTGACCAACCTGATTTCCTTTTATGCTCAGGTTCCCCTCCTGGTGAGTGCAGGGCAGACTGTGGATGTATTCTACCTGGACTTCAGCAAAGCCTTTGACACTGTCTGCTAAAACAAGCTCCTGGCAAAACTGGCAGCTCCTGGCTTGGACAGATTCACTGCCCCTGGAGTCAGCACTGCTCAGGCCACATCTTGAGTGCTGTGTCCAGTTCTGGGCCCCTCAATTCAAGAGTGCTGGAAAGGGTCCAGAGAAGGGCAGCAAGGGTGGTGAGAGGGCCTGGTGACTGGCACTGGAATGGGCTGTCCAGCGAGGTGGTGGAGGTGCTGTCCCTGGTGATGTTGAAGTGAAGCTTGGATGGGGCACTTAGTGCCATGGCCTGGTTGATTGGCTAGGCCTGGGTGAGCTTGGAGGTCTCTTCCAATCTGAGTGATTCTATGACATTATTATTGCTGCATTGTCTTTTCTTTTTTCATATGCTTCATCATAACATGAACTAGTGGGATTATGTAAGTGTTTGAACTGAGTACTGAAGGAAATGGTTATCTGAAACTGCCTGTGACATCCTTCTGTTCAAGCAACCAGCAAGTGGTAGAGCCAGAAATTACTCACAGGCTTCCTGAGCACCAGTCCCCTTTGTCACAAAAGGATTTGTCCTCTGCGTTGCTCTGCACTGGGGACAGAGATTCACATTCCTCACATACTGCCTTATTTTGTCTGGGGTTTTGCCCTTCAGTTAGAAGCAGTTTGTGCTTCTGATAAGAGAGGGGAAATGGAAGCAGTGAAATTGCTTGTTTTGGTTATTAAAATTAAACACTGAGGGAGCAGTTTTGTGTAAACCCTTCCAAAAACGCGCAGGGGCACAGCAGCTCAGTCCCTGTGAGCTCCAGTTTAAGGTTCCATTTGGGATAACAATATTTTCCAGGTGCAGTGTCTGCAGAACTGGCTGATGGATTAGAAAAACACCTTATTTCCCCCCTCCTATTTGTCATGGGTTTGCCTCTCTCTCTGGCACATGCTCTCTTTTGTCAAGAGCAGCATTTTCCCTGCTCACGTGGGAAGCACTGGGCTCTGGGTTTGTGTCTGAGCATATGGTGTGACAGTTTCTGGAGTACCAGCTTTTAGCTGGGGTGTGGCTGGCCCATGGCAGACCCAGACTGATCTCTTGCATGTAAGGGGAAAATAAATGAGGTGTCAGAGGAAAATGATAGTGGAGATCACATGTGAGACACCTTCTCCCCCAAGTCTCACTGCCCACCTTAGCCTGTGCTGGGCTGGAGAAGCAGCTTATTCTGTTGGGAAGTTGCCTCCCTGAGGCTGTTTTCCTGCAGCATGAGAGGTAGTCAAAGCATCCCAACTAAGTATGAAGGAAATTGAAGCTGTCCTGCAATTAGCAAAACTTTGAAGCCTAAGAACTGGAAGGTCTTGCCCAGCTTTCACTGGGACAGCATCCAAGGGCAACTATGCTCTGCAGGCCATCATCGACTTGAAGTCAACTACAAGCTTAAGATGGAGAGAACCAGAACTGTTGAGCTGAGCTGGCTACAGGTGTACCCTAGATCATAAATATCATGCTCAGTTTAAAGGGAGATGTTTACTTAGGATGGGAGCTCCCCATCCTGCTGCCCATCCTTGAGAGGCTTAATCATCATTAATCATGAGGGGTTGGATCTCTTTGGGTCCCTTCCAACCTCTAACATCCTGTGATCATTGTTCGCCCAAAAGCTGCTCTCCTGTTTGTGGCAGGAGTACTCTCACTGGGATAATCACAACTTTATATACTGTATGTTGGCATTGGTATTAGTTTTGCTGATTCATTACATATGTTTTCAGTTCAACCTGTGGATCTCTTCTCCTTCTCATGATCTCCCTTTTTTGCTAAGGAGGAGGTCATCAGGTGATAGAGCCACTGCTATGAGCTCGAGGTAGACACTTATTAAATCTGTGTATAGAATCATAGAATGGTAAGGTTGGAAGGGACCTCAAGGATCATCCAGTTCCAACCCCCTGCCATAGACAGGGACACCTCCCACTAGCACAGGTCACTCAAGGCCTCCTCCAAACTGGCCTTGAACACCTCCAGGGAGGGAGCATCCACAACCTCCCTGGACAACCTGTGCCAGTGTCTCACCACCCTCACTGGAAAAAAAACTTTATAGCCCTTCCTCTCTAAACACAGTCACAGTCCCCATTTTGGTTTCTTGCTGACAACCAGATCTATCCTCTTTGGAATGGCAGAGGAAGGGCTGCCCACTTTAAGGTGGTTCACCACCATGCTTCCACCTGCTCCAGCAGTACATCTTCAGGGCACTAAGCACTATCTCTGGTTCTGCTGTACCAGACTCTGATTGTTGTTCACTGATGTTGGGAAATGAGCTGAGCCACAAAGAATCATAGAATCAGTCAGGGTTGGAAGGGAGCACAAGGATCAGCCAGTTCCAAACCTCCCCTACCATGGGCAGGGNCCTCAAATGTCCCTCCCCAGCTTTCTTGTAGCCCCTTTAGGATACTGCAAGGCCACAAGAAGGTCACTTGGGAGCCTTCTCCTCTCCAAACTGAACAGCCCCAAGTGCCTCAATCTCTCTTTGCAGCAGAGCAGCTCCAGCCCTCTGATGATCCTTGTGGCTCTTCTCTGGACACCTTCCAGCACCTCTATACCCCTCTTGTCCCAGGGGCTCCAGCACTGGATGCAGCACTCCAGGTGGGGTCTCAGCAGTGTGGAGCAGAGGGGCAGGATCACTTCCCTCTCCCTGCTGCCCACACTGCTCTTGCTGCAGCCCAGGCTCTGGTTGCTCTCTGGGCTGCCAGAGCACACTGACAGCTCCCATTGAGCTTCTCATCCACCAGCACCCCCAAGTCCCTCTCCTCAAGGGCTACTCTCAAGCCACTCACTGCCCAGCCTGGGTTGGTCCTTGGGATTGCTTTGCCACTCCACAAAGTGGAAACAAAGGTCAGTCTTTACACATCACTCTTTTCTCTCCTGGCAAGATCAGAGGAGTGGCAGATCCTCTCCTGCCAGATGTTTGGAAGTCACTTGCAGAAATAACAGCTTTCAGGGGCACCATTTCCCAAAGTGAGGAAAACTTCCAATGTTATCCAAGGGAGACCTAATTATTACCATTCTCTGACTCCTCAGTCTCCAAACCCCTCTGGTTGTTTGGAGAAGCCTGAACATTTCTAGGCTGGACTAGTTGTTCTCCACAACTCCCTGTTACAAATAGCAAAGATGTCACTTGCCTTAAAATCTATGGTCTGCTCTACCATTCCTAAAGGTGCTGTTATGCTAACAATAAATCTGCCAGAGGCTGCAGCCAGAGCGTGGGATGTGATGTGTTCAATATTCATCATGCTATGACCCAAAGGACTATCAGGACACTTTACATCAAGAAATTTCTCTCTCTCTCATTTAACAGCTTCAAAGAGATGGGCCAAAATACAGCCTGGGAGGTTTGCAGCTGCAATTGAATCTGAGCCAATAAGCCAAAGGACCCTGTTTAAAAAGAAAAAAAAAAACAACTCACAGTTAAAACCTCATTCCAAAATGGAGTTCCAAACTGGATGGTTTGGAACTTTTGAGGTGTATATTGTCTGTAGCTAATTTTAAGATCCTGGAAGCTTTTCCTTATGTTTTCCTCTTTGTTGTCCTAGAATCACAGGCTGGTTTGGGTTGGAAAGGACCTCTAAAGGTTAACTGGTCCACCCACCCACAGACATCTGCAGCTAGAGCTAGAGGAAAATGTGGCAGAAAGGATTTTGCATTGTGTTTATGATCAAATTACAGAATCACAGATCAAACCAGATTGGAGAAGACCTCTGAGATCATAGAGTCCAACCTATCACCCAACACCTTCTAATTAACTAACCCATGGCACTGTCTCATGCAGCCTCCTCCTAAACATCTCCAGAGATGATGACTCCACCACCTCCCTGGGCAGCCCATTCCAATGCCAATCACTCTCTCTAGCAAAAACTTCCTCCTAACATCCAGCCTAGACCTCCCCTGGCACAACTTGAGACTGTGTCCCCTCTTTCTATTGCTGGGTGCCTGGGAGCAGAGCCCAATTTCAGCTGGCTACAACCTCCCTTCAGGTAGCTGTAGAGAGCAATGAGGTCTGCCCTGAGCCTCTTCTTTTGCAGGCTGCACACCCCCAGCTCCCTCAGCCTCTCCTCACAGGGCTGTGCTCCAGGCCCCTCCCCAGCCTTGCTGCCCTTCTCTGGACACCTTCCAGCACCTCAACATCTCTCTTGTTAAATTGTTTTTCCATTGCAGTATTAGACAGCCTGTAAATGGTAGGGGTTTGGAACTAGATGGATTCTGAGGTCTCCTCAAAGCCAAACCATTCTATGAATTGTTGTCGACAGAGGAGAGAATGGAAGGAGCAGAGAGTGATAGATGAGGTAGAGTACCATGAAGATGCCCAGAGGGCTGCAGAAGATCTGCTATAAGGACAGGCTGAGAGAGTTGGGGCTCTTCAACCTGGAGAAGAGAAGGCTTCCACGAGACCTTGGAGTAGCCTTCCAGTATCTGAAGGGAGCTACAGGAAGGCTGGGGAGGGACTATTGACAAGGTCTTGTAATGACAGGACAAGGGGTAATGGGTTTGAAATGGCTGAGGGGAGACTGAAACTGGATGTTAGGAGGAAGTTGTTCGCAGTGAGACACTGGCACAGGCTGCCCAGAGAGGTTGTGGCTGCTCCCTGCCTGGAGGTGTTCAAGGCCAGGTTGGAGGAGGCCTTGAGTGACCTGTACTAGTGGGAGGTGTCCCTGCCTATGGCAGGGGGTTGGAACTGGATGAGCTTTGAGGTCCCTTCCAACCTTACTAATCTATGATTCTGTGTTGCTACTTGGGCAGCCTTCTGCAGAACCAGGCCTGGCACCCACTTCCAAATAGCGGCCTGAGGTGCATCTGGGGGATACTTTAGACACCTTTCTGTCTCCATATGACACTGGTGGCAGCTAGGCTCAAACAGCAGCTCCAGGGGAAGGAGCATGAGCTGGGAGAAGCCATAGGAAGAAAACTTGAGACAGTTACGTCATGGAAAAAAATTGTCTCGAGCACTTTGGACACTTTATGGCTCATTTTGACATCTCATAATCCTGCCTAGATCTTTAATCCAGAAAGTGAGTGCTCTTTCTTAGCATAATAACAACAAGCAATGTTTACATAATGATTGGACTCAATGATCTTGAAGGTCTTTTCCAACCTAAATGATTCGATGATTTCAACAATAGCGTAATGAGCTGGTTGTCATGCACCCTCATAACAAGTACACAGCATTTAAAGTAATGATCTCTGAGTTTATTTTCATCACCCTTCTTGCCTCTGGTGCTCTACTTTAGATCAGATCATCTCATTTAAATAGCAATGGGCTGGGGGGGGGGAAAAAACCAACCCAAAACAAAACCAACAACCCACAACTCTAATCTCTTTCCTCACTGTGTCACTGTTCATGCATGCATTACTTTGGTTTATTTCATCCCCTAAGGTGCTTGCAAGAAAACCCTGCAGACCCTTGTTGAGTCACATAAAAAAGCTCTACTGGAAAATAAGAGTTGAAGGGAATATTACTCTTTCTGTGATCTCTCCATATAGAGAGGCATTTGATTTTTGATTTTTTTTTTTTTTTTAATAATTCAACCACCAGTTTGGGGGTGCTTTGGCATTTGTCTTCTGTGCAGCACACTTCATCTTTAGGGTTAAACTTAATTTGTCAATCAATCTAATTTTCATTCTCCAGGTCTGGTAGAACTCAGGTAGGGATGAGGAAGAAATGAGTGACCAATGCCATCTAAGAACTTGAATTACCTTTCAAGCCCCAGCTCACAAGACTGCTCTGCACAGCATCGGGACTGACTCCTAATTTTCCCACTCAGTTCTATTATTCTTAAATTGATGTGAACCATCCATATAATAAATCAAAGTAGGGTGGGTTTTTGTTGCTTTTTTTTCCCCACAACTGCAGGTTTGACTATTACCATCAAGGAGATTTCATTAGGCCACATAGTGAAAATCAGCACAGCTCTGCTAAAAATCAATGGAATTAATTTATACCCAGGTATAAATTAACCTATCCTGGTGAAGTCAGTAGGAGCTTTTGCTGCTCCTTTAATTGGTGGCAGGATCAGGACAAAGGTGCTGTTGTGATCTACCCCTGGTGCCTAGGAATATGGAACATTTAAATCTTTTACCTATTGTTAAGCCTTCAAAAAACTGAACATGTTGAGGTAAAAGAGAGCTCCTGGTTATCTTTTAAGTCAATTGGTCCGGGATGGTGGTCTCATTAAAAGATGATCCTCCAGGAAGGAGAAAAAAAAAAAAAAAGGGGAAGATGACAAAAAGTTGGAAAAATGAAAGCTTTGTGGGGAACTGTAGCTGTGACCTTATTCATGTTCATAAAGATGTAAAGGCCAAGAGGCTGGAGCCAGGCTCTGCTGGGTGATGCCCATTGACAGGACAAGGGGCACTGTGTGGAGGCATAGGAAGCTTCATGGAAACATGAGGAGGAATTTTTTCCCTGTGAGGGTGACAGAGCACTGGAACAGGCTGCCCAGGGGGGTTGTGGAGTCTCTCTCTGGAGATGTTCAAACCCTGCCTGGGTGCGTTCCTGTGTGATCTGGTCTAGGTGATCCTGCTTGGGCAGGGGTTGGACAGGATGAGCTTTGGAGGTCACTTCCAGCTCCTGACATTCTGTGATTCTGCGATTCTATTGCTGGATGCCCTGAAGAAAAGTCCCTCTTCAACCCTCCCATAGAATTCCTTCAGCTATTGGAAGACAGCTTTAAGGTTCCCTGTGGAACCTTCTCTTCTTCAGGCTGAACAACTCCAGCTCCCTCAGCCTATCCTCATAGCAGAGGATCATCTTTGTGGTCCTCCTCCACTCCAACAGCTCTGTCTCCTTCCTATGATGGGGACACCACAACTGTATGCAGTATTGGAGGTGGGGTCCACCTGCAATTATTTCAAGAGCTGTCTTTTCAGCTAGTGGAACTGGAAGTGTTAAGGTCTTTGAGAGCGTTGCTCTCTCTTTTTTGACTAAACTCAGTTGAACTTCACCAGGTTTTGATGTTTGGTGGCTTCATCCCAGTTTCTGCTGCTTTCCCTTAGCCATCCAAAGCCACCAGTCCCTACCCACTGCCCAGGGTGGGTTGTGGTGTCTCTCCCTCTCTGGAGATATTCAAGAGCTGCCTGGGTGTGTTCCTGTGTGATCTGCTCTAGGTGATCCTGCTCTGGCAGGGAGGGGTTGGACTGGATGTGCTTTGGAGGTCCCTTCCAATCCCTGATAATCTGTGATTGTGTGGAGAGAAAAAAAGAAATAAAAAATGAAGCATTTGGAAATTCAAACCATGGGTGTAAAAATATCTTATCCAGTACCAAACTGTAGTGCTTCTCCTGCAATTCCTGTTCCAGGAGCTCCATGTCAGAACTGCTAAAAGCAAGAAATTAGAGAGGAATCCTGTACTTGAAAAGATTGGATTAAGTCCTTAGAGGGGTAAAGAAGGGAATGATCTCTGAGAAGTACCTCAGATGTACTGATAGATGGCTGTGGCAGTGTAGTGGGCAGCTAAAGGAGCAACTGAGATCCTGAACTGGTTGGTGGTTTGGTTTTGTTTGTTTTTTTCATTTCAGCATATCTGGGCTTAAAGAAGTGACTGCTTGCTTGAAATCTCCACAGACAATATGAAGTCCTTCCCATGTTGGTTGTTTGCTATATAAATAGGCACTTAGTATTGATTGAACAGCAAGTCTGATCCCAAGATTTAGATTATTACCTGGAATCTATGAGATAAAATATCACCGTGCTTAATTTAAATCACATCTTAAAGCACTACTGAAGCCTGCACTCTGCTTCTGCCTCTTCATTTCAAGCAGCAGCTGACTCATGCACTACATAATTAATTTAAGTACCATTTGAGGTTACTTTTAATACAATTTCCTCATAAGTACATAAGTAACTTCCCATCTATTTGGAGTTCAATACATTAATTGCAGACGAAAGTCAGTTGTCATAGTGTCTATGGCAGACAAGTGTGAAGGGTCAGTTCATGCCCAATTCCATTTCAACCTCTGAGTGGTCACTTGCCATTTTATGCTTGCTTTTAGATGAATCTGTAATGAGTCACATGAGTTAATCCTGTTTATAGGGTTTATGTGAAGCAGGGTTGTCAAGTTACATGCACTGAATTAGAGGAATGGTTCAAAAAAAGCTAAGGAATGAACTCCAAATATCAAACAAGCCAGGCAGAAAAGGACATTTTGTCTTACAATAGATTAACAACTTGTTGATATTTTAATTAAGCAGAAGGGATAATTAAGAAGGAGAGTGAGCAGTTCTGCTTCCTCCAGCCTCTGAAGCTTTGTCCTCTGCAGATGGCCTGAGGGGTGCCAGGATGCCCAGCAACTGGTTTAGTGTCAGGGTGGGTTGCATTAGGGTCTATGATTGTGGCAACTGGAGGCAAAGAGGATTTGCACTTTCTTTGGGTACTAAGTAAAATTATTTTTCTTTTTATTTTTGGTATTTATGTTTTGATATCTATTAGGATTTTTATCTGTTCTTAATGTCACAGAATCATAGAATGGTTTAGGTAGGAGAGGACCTCAAAGATCCAGTTACAACCCCTTGCTATACAGGCAGGGACATCTCCCACTAGAACAGGTTGTTCAAGGCTTCATCCAACCTGGCCTTAAACACCTCCAGGGAGGTTGTGGAGCACAGAATGTGATCAAAGTTCACATTCCTTGATTCTGTGCTCCACAACCTCCCTGGGCAACCTGTGCCAGTGTCTCACCACCCTCACTGAGAACAACTTCTTCCTAACATCCAGTTTCAATCTCTCCTCTGACAGTTTAAGCCCATTCCTCCTCATCCTGTCATTACCAGAAGTTAAGTCCCTCCCCAGCCCTCCTGTAGCCCCCTTCATATACTGGAAGGTTACTATAAGGTCTCGTGGAAGCCTTCTCCTCTCCAGGCTGCAGAGCCCCAACTCTCAGTTTGTCCTCATAGCAGAGCTGCTGCAGCCCTCTGAGCATCTTTGTGGTCTCCTCTGGATTGGCTCCAGCAGTTCCATGTCCTTCCTGTGCTGGGGACTCCAGAACTGCACACAAGACTCCAGGTGGGGTCTCAGGAGAGCAGAGTAAAGTGTTGGAAGTGTCCTCAAAAACATCATAAGTGAATGTTTTTATTTGTCTTTAAGTTCAATGTGATTTCAAGACAGCTTTGTGAGCATTGAGGCAACTGAAGGGTATGATACTGCGTATGCAATCTAAAGCATCCAACGCTCCCAATGCACCACATCAAACTCCACTTTTCAATCAAACTGCATGGTTTGGGAGTTATTTATTCTGTGGCTAAGCAGTTATTTATGCTGTGGCTAAGGAGTCTTTCAAGTGCATATCTCTGCTCACTGAAGGGGGGGGTTGGACTACATGACCTTTGGAGGTCCATTCCAACTCAACCCGTTCGATGTTGTTAGTCAACTGACAACTGAGCTTTTTATCCCCTCGGTGTTAGAGTTTAGGGTGGTTTTAAAAAGCTGTTAGCCTGGAGCACAAGGTTCTTAGAGTCCTGAAGCATCCTTTCCTGGTTCAAAGGCAGCACCTGGTGTTGCACACACTGCAAGCATGTCCCAAGGAAAAAGCTTTTTAGTCACTTGTTCATGTGAGTAAGTAGTGTTCGTTTTGGTAATTGCGTCTCCTTTCTGGAAGGATTATGACACTGATATAGAATTATCAATCAAAACCACTAATACTGGAGCATTTTACCTGTGCTGCAGCTCATGAATGGCAGCAGGCTTATTAGTTTCCATAGCAACACCATCTCCACTTTCCAAGGTCACAAATTTCTCCCATCCAATCAGTGGAAAGTAAAGTCTGTCTTCCTGTGACTACCTTGAAGTCCTGTAAAAATAGGAAGAGATATTGGGTGATTAAAGTATCCAAATATATACCCCAATTTTCCCAGGATAAAGATCACATTCTGCTGCACCTCTTCAAGACTCACACACTAAAGAAAACAAACAAGCAAACAAATAAAAAACCCAACCAAACATCCAAAAACCCCCAACAAAATTGCCATAAATAGTCTAGGTAAGACCAGAAAAATAATTTCCAAGTGCCACAAAGCTGGAAATGAGATGGATGGAGATCCTATGTGAAGTTTGGGAACCATCCATTCCCTCCATGTGGCACAGAGATCTCTTGCACTGGTGTGAATTTGTCCACACAAGACAGCACAACCTGCACATGGTCTCTCCACCAAACATTGAAGAGGCTGTTAGATGAGGGTTAGAAGGAAGGATGCTTGCAAAAATCTCCTCTTCTGGACTTGTCTGTGTTCAGCACACTTTATGGTATTTCTGGTGCTGTTGTGATCTGGATTCTTACCCTAGAAAGGATCATTTGGTGACTCTGTTTTAGCTGAAAAGCCACCACAAGGTCTCCCTAGAGCTTTCTCTTCTCCAGGCTGTACAACCCCAACTCTCTCAACCTGACCGTTTTTGTGGCCTCTGACCATTTTGGTGGCCTGCTCTGACAGGTCCATGTCTCTCCTGTGCTGAGGTCTCCACTGAAGGTGGAGTCTCACCAGAGCAGAATGTTTCTGTGACACTTTGTGCTGGTTTGAGGCTAATTGGAATATTGTAATGAGAGAAATTAGATCATTGGCTGTGAAAGGAAAATAACAGTGATGTCTGTCACTCATTTGTTCTGCTCAGAAGCATAAAACCAAGAAATAGAAACAAAAAGACAGTGCATCTCTTTCTGCTGCTGCATTGACTCCTCTGTCTGCATCTGTGTAACCCAGACTGATATTTTCCCTTCCAACCTCTTGTTATAGAATCATAGAATCATAGAATCATAGAATAGTAAGGTTGGAAGGGACCTCAAGGATCATCTAGTTCCAACCCCCTGCCATAGGCAGGGACACC
>VWZE01016585.1:54165-65606 GCA_013396675.1 Eubucco bourcierii | reverse complement strand
AAAGGCTGCCAGCAG
The DNA here is from genome assembly GCA_013396675.1 of Eubucco bourcierii. Classification (NCBI taxonomy): domain Eukaryota; kingdom Metazoa; phylum Chordata; class Aves; order Piciformes; family Ramphastidae; genus Eubucco; species Eubucco bourcierii. Next base: position 65,591 of record VWZE01016585.1, on the reverse strand, counting down.
TACAGCCATGGGCTGGATGTTAGGAGGGAGTTCTTTACAGTGAGAGTGATTGGCATTGGAATGGGCTGCCCAGGGAGGTGGTGGAGTCACCATCCCTGTAGGTGTTCAGGAGAAGCCTGGATGGGGCACTTAGTGCCATGGTCTGGTTGATTGGCTAGGGCTGAGTGCTAGGTTGGGCTAGATGAACTTGGAGGTCTCTTCCAACCTGGGTGATTCTATAACTCTATGTGGCCTCACGGGGGCAGAGTTGAAGGGCAGGAGAACCTCTTTCAACCTACTAATCACAGCCCTTTTAATACACCCAGTTCCCAGTTAGGTCTTTGGAAAGAAGTGGTTTCTTGCTGCTGAAGAAATCTAGAAGTTTCTTTTAACCAACTTGGCAGCAATCAGGCCTCAGGCCCTGTTTGGATTTTTTCAGCAGACGATCACATTTCAAATCACAGTCTAACTTGCAGAATTATTTTATTTTTTTTTTCCCCCTCTTTAAGTGAGCAATTCAAAAAAGAAACCCTTGATAATGAGCTTTATATTTGAATATATCTAGGGAAGCACATGTTAACATACTCTAAATATATGCATGTTTAGAGATTCCTTTTATTGCAGGGCAGTGACTTGGCATGTTTTAAAACAAAACTCAACCTCTTTTTCTTCTTCCTACAAACAATTGCATCTTCCTTTCTGCTAAGAATTCCACAGGCACACCTAAATTCCTTCAAAGTCAGGTCAAATCACATCTACCAATTACATCAACTTGCCTGAAAGTCATAATGTAATTGTAGGCTGAAAATTAATTGATTTTTTGTTTGTTTATTAATGAATCTCTTCCCTGATTCCTGCTGTTCCCAGGGACTCGAGCATGAGCTGCTTGCTCATTCAGAAGGCAAAACCTTTCTCAAGTGTCAAAGAGATGGAGAGGAAACATGAATACATTTTATTACATTAATTACTACTGGACTCTTACTTTGCACATGGCAGATGATTTGTTAGGAATTGGTGCTGTGCCTTGATAATTATCCTGCACTCCAAACCAGTCACGCATCCACGTATCGATACATTTGCATCTGCTGGATACGCAGCAGACAGCTTATAGAGGTTCAGAATGCATTAGAAAAGCAAAATGCTAGCTTGAATAATAACAGAGATTTCTGAATGTTTTCTTCTCCTGGATGCACTAAAGTGGTTTGAACTTGAACTTGCTGTTCTGGAAGTGTTCTTGGGTCTTGAGGAGTAAACAGGCTTCGATGTTCCAGTGGTGTGAGTAGAATCGTAGAATGGTAAGGTTGGAAGGGACCTCAAGGATCAGCCAGTTCCAACCCCCTGCCATAGGCAGGGACACCTCCCACTAGTACAGGTCACTCAAGGCTTCCTCCAACCTGGCCTTGAATACCTCCAGGGAGGGAGCAGCCACAACCTCCCTGGGCAACCTGTGCCAGTGTCTCGCCACCCTCACTGCAAACAACTTCCTCCTAACATCCAGTCTAAATCTCTCTTCTGCCAGTTCAAACCCATTGCCCCTTGTCCTGTCATTGCAAGACCTTGTCAATAGTCCCTCCCCAGCCTTCCTGTAGCCCCCTTCAGATCCTGGAAGGCTACTCTAAGGTCTCCTGGAAGCCTTCTCTTCTCCAGGCTACAGAGCTCCAACTCTCTCAGCCTGTCCTCACAGCAGAACTGCTGCAGCCCTCTGAGCATCTTGGTGGCCTCCTCTGGACCCACTCCAACACTTCCATGTCCTTCCTGTACTGGGGGTTCCAGAACTGCACACAGGACTGCAGGTGGGGTCTGAGGAGAGCAGAGCAAAGGGGCAGACTCCCCTCCCTTGCCCTGCTGCCCACACTGCTCTTGCTGCAGCCCAGCACACAGTTGCTGTCTGGGCTGCACTCACACTGCAGCCTCATCTTGAGCTTTTCATCACCCCAGACCCCCAGGTCCTTTTCCTCAGGGCTGCTCTCAGCCATTCCCTACCCAACCTGGAGCTGTGCTTGAGATTGTGCCTACCCAGGTGCAGGACCTTACACTTGGCCTTGTTTAATGTCATGAGGTTGGCACAGCTCTGCAACCTGTCCAGGTCCCTCTGGCATAGCCTGGGGCACTGTGAAGAGATGCCAGTTTACACCAGTTAGGAATCAGGGTCAAAGGTAATGGGAAAACAAAACCTTGACATTTATCTGTGACATAAGAATAATGGCTTTAGTTAGAGATTCCTAAGATGGGGACAGCAAATACTTAGGATGCACTTACTGATGGATGCACTTCCTGCAAACATAGCAGTCCTGAAATCCTAGAATAGGCAGGTCCATGAAGCATGTCCAGAGAAGAGCAAAGAAGCTGATGTAGAATGTGGAGAACAGGTCTTGTGAGGGGAGCCTGAAAGAACTGGGGTTTGATACAGAGAGGAGGAAGATGAGGGGAGACAAGGAATTGGGGTTTAATATAGAGAAGAGGAAGGTGAGGGGAGACAAGGAATTGGGGTTTAATATAGAGAAGAGGAAGGTGAGGGGAGACAAGGAATTGGGGTTTAATATAGAGAAGAGGAAGGTGAGGGGAGACAAGGAATTGGGGTTTAATATAGAGAAGAGGAAGATGAGGGGAGACAAGGAATTGGGGTTTAATATAGAGAAGAGGAAGATGAGGGGAGACAAGGAATTGGGGTTTAATATAGAGAAGAGGAAGATGAGGGGAGACAAGGAATTTGTTTTAGTATAGAGAAGGGGAAGATGAGGGGAGACCTTTCTCTACAACTATCTGAAAGGCAGCTGGAGTGAGGTGAGGGTTGGTCTGGTCTCACTGGTATCAAGTGATAGAATGTCAGGAAATGGCCTCAGCTTGTGACAAGATTTGGTTTGGATCTTAGGAAAAAATTCCACACTAAACAGTGGTCAGGCATTAGAACAGGCTGCCCAGGGCAGTGCTGGAGTCATCATCCCTGTAGGTGGCCAGAAAACACACAGACATGGCACCTGGGGACATGGCGTCATAGCTGTGGTGGTGCTTAGATGGTTGGGTTCTGATGCTAAAGGTCTTTTCCAGACAAGATGATTCTATGAAGATTATTTGCACTAAATCTGGCTGTGACTAGATACAAATATTTGCAAGTGGCATTTGCTGGTATTGTTTTTATTTTCAGAGTTAAAGCTTCCTTTTGCTTTCTGCTTTGTTTTCTTGTCTAACAGACAGTGCATCGAAAGCAAATAGGGCTTTAACCTGGTTTGTGGTAACATCAGTGCTCTGAGAAGCCTCTTTTCTAACCCTCTACTCAACTCTTTCATTTAGGCTCTCTCTGTGCACCAAGAATATGCTGATGGGCTCACAGGGAATAATGGAGAGGAAATTGCACTATGCCAAATGATCAGTTAAAAAAAAAAAAAAAAAAAGAAGGTAGAATACATAGTAGTGAATTTAAACTCGCTGCTATGTTACTCGGGGTGGGTTTGAGCAGCACTTACCCTTCAAAGCACTTATGCAAATGGTTCTGCTGATTAAGTACCCCCAGAACACAGCTAACTGCTGGGGAACTGCAAACATCCCTCGACATAATGCAAGTGCTGAGCATCTAGGTAAGTGCACTGTGCTCACAAATTAACAAGAGGAATTAACCTGATGAAGAATCCTGAAGTTTTAATATTGCAGTTGTGTCAGTTAAAGGGAGCTGGATACAATTCAGCTGTGGAATGAGCTGTTCTTCAGCCCTTTTTTGTTCTCCTCCTCTCTGGGGATCTGGGTTGATGAAAAGCTCAACATGAGGCTGCAGTGTGAGTGCAGCCCAGACAGCAACTGTGGCTGCGGCAAGAGCAGTGTGGGCAGCAGGGCAAGGGAGGGGATTCTGCCCCTTTGCTCTGCTCTCCTCAGACCCCACCTGCAGTCCTGTGTGCAGTTCTGGAGCCCCCAGCACAGGAAGGACATGGAACTGTTGGAGCAGGTCCAGAGAAGGCCATGAAGATGCTGAGAGGGCTGCAGCAGCTCTGCTCTGAGGACAGGCTGAGAGAGTTGGGGCTCTGTAGCATGGAGAAGAGAAGGCTTCCAGGAGACCTTAGAGTAGCCTTCCAGGATCTGAAGGGGGCTCCAGGAAGGCTGGGGAGGGACTATTGACAAGGTCTTGTAATGCCAGGACAAGGGGCAATGGGTTTGAACTGGCAGAGGGGAGATTTAGACTGGATGTTAGGAGGAAGTTGTTTGCAGTGAGGGTGGTGAGACACTGGCACAGGTTGCCCAGGGAGGTTGTGGCTGCTCCCTCCCTGGAGGTGTTCAAGGCCAGGTTGGAGGAGGCCTTGAGTGAGCTGTGCTAGTGGGAGGTGTCCCTGCCTATGGCAGGGGGTTGGAACAGGCTGATCCTTGAGGTCCCTTCCAACCTTACCATTCTATGAGTCTATGATTCTATGTTCTATTTTAAGCATTCCTGTGTACTCCTTAAGCAGTTTGCTGCCTTCAAAACTCATGCATGGCTGTGTTCTTGGAGTGGCAGAGTAAGTGAAATGTTCGAGGCTGAATTTACTTCCAGGATCTCAGCCTCACAGCTTTGTTTTCAGAGGGATAGGTGTTGCTGCTGCTGTGACTCATGGAATCCCACTGGCAGTACTGGGATCCTGTGTTTGCTTCTCAGAAGGATTATAGGCATGCAGGGAAAGTGGAGGACTGCAGGCAAAAATCCTCTGTGTGGATCTCAGAGCAGACTTAACTGCTAAAGAACAGAATGAAAATGCAGTTTATTGTGAACGAATTCATAAAGATATAAGGAAATTGGTTCTCAGCTCTCTTTGGACATTAGGGAAAATTTCTTTCCCCAAAATTCTTGTCAAGCCTTGGGAGAGGCAGCCCAGGGAAGCAGTGGGGTCCCCATCCCTGGAGAAATCTAAAAACCATGTAAAAGTGGTGCTGAGGGACATGTGTTAGTGGTGACCTGGCAGTGCTGGGTTAATGGTTGCTATTGATCTTAGAGGGTTTTTCCAACCTAAAGGATACTCTGATGCTTGTCTTGTTTGTTGTACTGCTCTTATGAGACTGCACAGACCTCCTCTGTCTCAAGTCCAGTATGATGATTGTAGATTGCAGGGACCAGTGCTCAGCCCTCGTACAGCTCCTCCTCACTGGCTGCTCTCAGGAGTAACTGATTATACCTACATCCACAAGACTGAGATGTAGGACTGTTACTGATCTTAAAGGGCTTTTCCAACCTAAAGGATACTCTGATGCTTCTCTCTTTGCTGTATTTCTCTTAGGAGACTGCACAAATCTCCTCTCTGTTTCAGCCCAGTATGATGATTGTAGATTGCAGGGACCAATACTCAGCTCTCCTACAGCTCCTCCTCTCTGACTGCTCTCAGGAGTAGCTGACTACACCTCCCTCAACAGAATTGAGACTTGTAGCATATCTCAGTAATATTCATACCCTGGCCAAGGGCGTGTTGCTTGCCAGGCAAATCCTACACACAGGCAAAAATATTTCAATCCTTAACATCATCAAGTACCATCTTCTGGAGTACAAACTAACCTGTGCTTGGAGATGTGTTCAAGCAAAGCCTGGATGGGGCACTTAGTGCCATGGTCTGGTTGATTGGCTAGGGCTGGGGGATAGTGTGGCCTGGGTGAGCTTGGAGGGCTCTTCCAACCTTAGTGAGTCTGTGGTTCTATGATTCCAGGATTCCAGGATTCTATGACTCTATGATTATGTGATCCTATGTTCAAGAAATGTGTAGGCATGGCAATTCAGGACATGATTTAATGACCATGGTCGTGTTAGAGGTCTACATTAGGTTAAATTTGGTGATCTTAGAGGATTCTCTGATTGGCTAGGGCTGGTTGTTAGGTTGGACTGGATGAGCTTGGAGGGCTCTTCCAACCTGGCTGATTCCATGATTCTATTGATTGGCTCAGGCTGGGTGCTAGGTTGGACTGGATGAGCTTGGAGGACTCTTCCAGCCTGGGGGCTTCTATGATTCTATTGATTGGCTCAGGCTGGGTGCTAGGTTGGACTGGATGAGCTTGGAGGGCTCTTCCAACCTGGGTGATTCTATGATTCTGTGTTCAAGAAATGTGTAGACATGGCACTTCAGGACATGATTTAATGGCCATGGTGGTATTAGATGTCTACATTTGGTTCACTTTGGTGATCTTAGATGTCTTTTCCAACTGAAACAATTCTATGATTCTGTGGTTTTATAGTAGTAGGAACAACTGAAAATGCCCCAAAAGCTTCTCCTGAGTGTGAGAATGATCTGCATTGCATATGACAATACTGACAGAGTTAGAATCATAGAATGGTAAGGTTGGAAGGGACCTCAAGGATCATCTAGTTACAACCCCCTGCCATAGGCAGGGACACCTCCCACTAGTACAGGTTACTCAAGGCCTACAGTTCTTCAAGCCCTCACAACCAGAGGTGGTTCTGAAGGATCTGAAATCAAGAAGAGATCTTTAGTTCTTGAAAATGCTCTAAAAGGGGACCTATTACCTCTGGTTTCACCCCAGCATCAAACCGTTTGCTGTAAACGTGCAGCTGTTGGTTTAACAGGCCAAGAATATCAAAATCAACCTCTCCATAGTGAAGGGGATGTTTCTTTATCCCCTCATCATTTTTTTACCCCCTTATAATTTCTCTACCCCTTTCCAAAAGCAAGTTTTGCCTTTTGGAGTCACTATTAAAGCAGGAGATTTCCCCCAAACCATCTTAGAAAGGTTGTCCTTTGTTTTCAGGCAAGGCAACTGGAAACGCATTTAGAACGTGAACAAAATGTTCTGTCACAGTAAATCTGTGAGTGCTTTTCTTAATCAGGAATCACATTTGCATTTTCCACATCAATAAAAATAACACAAGTCAACAAGCAAAAATTTTCTTACATTTTGTAAAGGTGCCTCAGGCAAATTATTTCCAGGAGGAGAGGCTGGCTATTTAACACTGCTAATTTCTCCAGCCAGAAGACATCAAGAGGAACTTAAGGACTGTCTATGAGGGCTCTCCTATAAGGAGAGACTGAGGGAGTTGGGGTTGTTCAGTCTGGAGAGGAGGAGGCTTCCAAGTGACCTTATTGTGGCTTCTCAGCATCTGAAGGGGACCTACAAGAAAGCTGGGGAGGGACTTGAGGCTGTCAGGTAGGGATAGAACTGGGGGGAATGGAACCAAGCTGGAAATGGGGAGATTCAGCCTGAATTTTAGGAAGAAGTTGTTGAGCATGAGGGTGGTGAGAGCCTGGCAGGGGCCAGGTCCTTGTCATGTAGAATCACTGAATTGTTTCAATTACAAACCTGAGACCACCACGGCCATTCAACCACATCCAAACTGTTCCACACCCATGTATTTCTTGAGAACCCCTAAGGATGGTGATTCCACCACCACCACCCTGGGTAGCCAGTTCAGTGCCTGACCACCCTTTCAGTAAAGTTTCTTCTCCCCAGTATCCAAACTAAACCTCCTCTGGTACAGCTTGAGACCATTACCTATCACCTGATACTTGGGAGAAGAGTCCAACCCCACCTGACTCCAACCTCCTCCCAGGGAGCTGCAGAGAGCAGTGATCTCTCCCCTCAGCCTCCTCTTCTCTAGACTAAACACACCCAATACCCTCATCTGATCCTCCCCAGCCTTGTTCTTCAGACTCTTCCCCAATGTTGTTGCCCTTCTCTGGACCTGTCCTAACCCCTCAACATCCTTCTTGGAGTGAGGAGCCCGAAATTGAATATGGTGTTTGAGGTGCAGCTTGATCAGTCCCAAGTCCAAGGGCATGGCCATCTCCCCACGTGAAGCTACAGGCAGATGTATAGACCTGTACAAGCAATAAGCCAGGAGAATCCCAACCTGCTGCTCTTCCAGGACCACCAAACCCATCCCAACAACTGCAGAAAAAGTACTGTGTGAGCATCATTTTCAGTTTTGCATTCCTGCAGAGCTGTTCCATCAATGTTTCTACACATTTCCTTGGGATTGCATCTGCAAAACCTCAAAGTAGTTTGGTCTCTAATGGGCTTAAATGGGCTTCCTGCTTTGAAGAGGAGCCATTGAGCAGGATCTCGAAGTGAAGTGCCTGCAGTTTTGTATGCTAATCGTCCTGCCACCGGAGTTATGCTCTTAAGAATGCAGATTGTTTCCTGGGATACTGCAGCTCTTCCCAAGCTTCTTGTCATCCACATGTTTGATTGCACTCAGAAATTGCATGTGGGCACTAATAACTTCTGCTGTGATGTCACTCTGATGGCTGGCTCAGCCTCTCTTACGGGCCAAGATTTTCTCTAGCAGTGCATGGTGTATAGGTTCAGCAAGATGATGATGATGATGGACCTGCATTTCTGAATAGAGATAAGATGATGATGAGAGACCTGCATTTTGTTATTGAGAGCATCCATTTACTGGTGATGATCTAAATAATGGGCTGCTTATTTTCTTTCTTGATGTATAAAACAATATTGTTGCTAGAGAGTCACACAAATCAAACTCTTCACCAGTTCTAGGCTGAAAACAACAAACAGGTCATAGAATCATAGAATCAGTCAGGGTTGGAAGGGAACACAAGGATCAGCCACTTCCAACCCCCTTGCCATGGGCAGGGACACCTCACACTAGATCAGGCTGGCCACAGCCTCAGCCAACCTGGCCTTAAACACCTCCTGGGATGAGGCTTCCACCCCCTCCCTGGGCAGCCCCTGCCAGGCTCTCACCACCCTCATGGGGAACAACTTCCTAACATCCAGGCTGAATCTCCCCATTTCTGACTTTGTTCCATTCTCCCCAGTCCTATCTCTACCTGACAGCCTCAAAAGTCCCTCCCCAGCTTTCTTGTGGTCCCCTTTAGATACTGCAAGGCCTCTGCTAATCCTCATGGCCCTTCTCTGGACACCTTCCAGCACCTCCATATCCCTCTTTTACCAGTGTGTCCAGGACTGGATGCAATATTCCAGGTGGGGTCTCAGCAGTGTGGAGCAGAGGGGCAGGATCACTTCCCTCACCCTGCTGCCCACACTGCTCTTGCTGCAGCCCAGGCTCTGGTTGCTCTCTGGGCTGCCAGAGCACACTGACAGCTCCCATTGAGCTTCTCATCCACCAGCACCCCCAAGTCCCTCTCCTCAAGGACTGTTCCCCAGCCTGCATTGGTGCTTGGGTTTGTCTCGAACTAGATGCAGGACCTTGATTATGCTCCTCTTTTGGTCAGGTCTTCTTGAAAAAAAAATAAAAATCTATTATCTGTCAGGGGAAATAGCAGGTCCTAGGTCTGAAGGGATCCACTCTCTTCAGCTTTTATTTCCTTAATAAGCAAATCAGTCCTCATCAGTGTGCCAGATCATCAACATGCATTTCAATTTCTGTAGACACCAGAATGCATCAACCACAATTGCATTAGGTGGAGGGTAAATCACACAGCAATTATTGTAGCTAATAAACATGGTACAGGGCCTGATTCAGCCTTAAGAAAAGCAGGGAAACCTGCCCCACTGACTTCAGTAGGATTTGGATCAGCTTTCTGCATCTTCACTTAGGCTCTGGATAGAATCACAGGCTGCAGTATACAGGCTGTGTATACAGGCTCCTGGTGTATCACTCCTACTTCAAGCAGGATCTGCTGAGTAAAAACTGCTTTTATGTCTGTGTGCCTGGCTCAAGGAATGAAAAAGTCACATTGACTCCAAAGTGTTGCTGCTTTTCTTTGAGGCTATGCTGGTGGGAAGAATGTTGTGTCCAAGCCAATGTGTATTGCAAAGAGGGATGTGCTGTTGGGGGGGAAAGAGCATCTTAGCAGTAAGCACAACACATGACAGTGTACTCCACAAGTATGGTAGCTATCATTCTCTCTGAAAGGTTTTCCAACCCTCTTAATCCAAGTCACAAAAGCCCTGCTGAGGAGTATTTGAGTGACCCTCAGGCTGTTTAGATGTGCTGGAGTAAGGAAGATTTCCTTCTCCCTCCTTGCGTTCACCGCACCCAGCAAAAAGTTATGACCAGAAAATAAACAGAAAGTAACCATCCTACTACACCCCTTCTACACTCACCTCCTGTGAGATGTGATTCCAGGGTGAGAAAGTCCACAAGCTTTATAGCCTCATAAGTTTTCCTCAGTTATTGCTCAGAGCATCTGATGTTACCCACGGTAAAACCCCCGCAGCCAACCTGCGAAGCTACCAGCACAAGGCTGAGTTGATATAAATAAAAGTTGTCCCTTCAAGAAAATTCCAGGCAGTTTGTTTCTGTTTGTTTTGGTCTCATTAGGCTGCCACCACATGATAAATGATTTAGGTTAAGGGTAATTTAGTTTAGGGCATGATAGGTAGGAAAGGTTATTCCTTCTCCTGCCCTTCTCACATAAAAAGCTCCCTTAAAAAAAAGGAAAGTCTTTACGTCTCAATAAACAGAAGCCACACAGATACTGTGTAACAAATTGCATATTGGATAACAATCTATAAAATTATATTGGCTTATGAGGTTTGCATCGATTTGAATTTCACCCAAAAGCAAAGCATTATTGTTTCGCCGAAACGCCGGAATAAAGGGAGGACAGAAATCTCCATTACAGTGATTTTTAACAGTGGGAGCCACCTGAAACACCTCTGAACTGTGCAATCGAATTCCTGGGAACAGGTTAGAGCTCACCTTGCCTCTTCCCTGCCTCACAACACCTTGCAAAGCACCTCCAGTGAGGAGTGTAGCGCTGAGGTGTTGAAGCCAAGCCTGGATGGGGCACTTAGTGCCATGGTCTGGTTGATTGGCTAGGGCTGGGTGATAGGTGGGGCTGGGTGAGCTTCCAACCTGGCAGATTCTGTGGTTCTATTGATTGGCTAAGGTTGGGTGCAAGGTTGGACTGGGTGAGCTTGGAGCTCTCTTCCAACCTGGCTGATTCTGTGATTCTGTTGATTGGCTAAGGTTGGGTGCAAGGTTGGACTGGGTGAGCTTGGAGCTCTCTTCCAATCTGGCAGATTCTATGATTCTATTCATTGGCTAAGGCTGGATGTGAGGTTGGACTAGGTGAGCTTGGAGGGCTCTTACAACCTGGCTGATTCTATGACTCTATGTTCAGGAAATGTGTAGGCATGGCACTACAGGACATGATTTACTGTGTGCAGTTCTGGAGTCCCCAGCTCAGGAAGGACATGGAACTGTTGGAGTGGATCCAGAGGAGGCCACAAAGATGCTCAGAGGGCTGCAGCACCTCTGCTGTGAGGACAGGCTGAGAGAGTTGGGGCTCTTCAGCCTGGAGAAGAGAAGGCTTCAAGGGGACCTGATTGTAGCCTTCCAGTGTCTGAAGAGGGCTACAGGAAGGCTGGGGAGGGACTATTGACAAGGTCTGGGAATGACAGGACAAGGGGCAATGGGTTTGAACTGGTAGAGGAGAGATTGAAAGTGGATGTTAGGAGGAAGTTGTTTGCAGTGAGGGTGGTGAGACACTGGCACAGGTTGCCCAGGGAGGTTGTGGCTGGTCCCTCCCCGGAGGGGGTCAAGACCCGGTTGGGGG
>VWZE01016585.1:35812-54149 GCA_013396675.1 Eubucco bourcierii | reverse complement strand
TGAGTGAGCTGTGCTAGTGGGAGGTGTCCCTGCCTATGGCAGGGAGTTGGAACTAGATGATCCTTGAGGTCCTTTTCAATCTTACCATTCTATGAATCTGTGATAGAAAAGCTCTGTCCAGAGAAAGGCCATTGACTGGCTTTGCATTGGAATTTTTGTATTTGGGTGAGGTTTGAGATGCATTTATATACTACGATTCTCAAACACTGTTCCCCAAAGAGGTGATTGAATTTCCATCCCTAGAGGTGTTTAAATAACATGGAGATGTGGTGCTGAGCAACCACAACCTCCCTGGGCAACCTGTGCCAGTGTCTCACCACCCTCACTGCAAAAAACTTCTTCCTAACATCCAGTTTCAATCTCCCCTCTGCCACTTCAAACCTATTGCCCCTTGTCCTGGCATTCCCAGACCTTCTGTAGTCTCCTTCAGATCCTGGAAGGCCACTCCTGGAAGCCTTCTCTTCTCCAGGCTGCACAGTCCCAACTCTCTCAGCCTGTCCTCATAGCAGAGCCCTCTGAGCATCTTTGTGGTCTCCTCTGAAGTAGCTCCAACCCCTCCATGTCCTGCTTGTGTTGGGGGCTCCAGAGCTGCACACAATAGCAGAGGACAGTAGCAGTAGTTCCTTTGCACCAGAAATATTTTACAGCCCTGCTGGCAGATGAAACCCAGGCAGCAATTTTTTACAACCATGTCCTCATGCTTTATGTTGCACGGCAGTGTGCAACCTATCAACAGCAAACCCCTTCACTGCAATCATGCTCATTGTCTTGGATCCTGTCCCTTGGACTCTACCTTGTCCAGAGTTGATCACCAAGCTCTGCAATTACCCACTTCAATAATCAGTCTCTGATTCTGATGAATTACAGCATGGGCTGCTGTATTGTCCAGAATAAATGAGATGGTATAGATGGTGTGACAGGTAGCAATGCATTTGTGACAGTAGTGTGCAGCCATTAACCTCACTGCAAAAACAGAGACTGTGAAAATATGCATAAAAATAAGCAGAAATAACATTGAAAATATATTTAAGGCTGTGGCTGATGGCCAGGTGTGACAGGCTGGAAAATATCCTCATTCTAAAGAAATTTGTGAGGATGGTAAGGCACTGGAACAGGTTGCTCAGAGAAGTTGTGGAGGTTTCAAGCCTGGAAGTGTTGGATGGAATTTTGAGCAATCTTGCCTAGAAGGAGGGATCCCTGCTCCTGGCAGAGGGGGTAAAAGTAGACCACCTCTGAGATCCTTTCCATGCCCAGCCCAGCCTGTGATTCTCTAATTTCAGGCAGGACACACACTATGTAACCTTACTCAGNAAACCCATTGCCCCTTGTCCTGTCATTCCCAGACCTTGTCAATAGTCCCTCCCCAGCCTTCCTGTAGCCCCCTTCAGATACTGGAAGGGTACTCTAAGATGTCCTGGAAACCTTCTCTTCTCCAGGCTGCAGAGCCCCAACTCTCTCAGCCTGTCCTCACAGCAGAGCTGCTGCAGTCCTCTCAGCATCTTTGTGGCCTCCTCTGGATCCGCTCCAACAGTTCCATGTCCTTCCTGTGCTGGGGGCTCCAGAACTGTACACAGTAACCTCTCAGATCTCCTGCAGTCCCACTCATGCAATATTCTGGCCTGTCACATGTGACTGCTCTGGCTCTTTTTCCCAGGATGGGGTAAATTTTGGCTATTCCTTTGCCTGCTATGCTGGCAATGGGCAGCCAACAAGAAGCTACAAGAGGTGGCCAGAATGGTCTCAGCTGAAGCTACTGCCCCAAACAGTTTACATGGATTTAGGTTTAAGCTCTTCTTGTCCTCTAAATGACTCCTTTAGCTCTGTCCTTCATGTGCCACCCCACACTCAGCTGAAATATTGGCTTTAACTGTTTGGTTAAGAAGGAAATCCCGGGTGCTGCTGGTGAAAGTGTGAGCTCTAGGAAGGAAATTGGCCACTTTGTACAGCTAAAAACAAGCTGTAGATTTTCAGTCCATCCAGAAGAGCTTTTGGTCCCTGGAGGACAGGTCCATGGGAAGGTCACAGCTTTGAGTTGCTCCTTCCTCTTCCTGCACCATTCCTGGAATTTGAATCACTTTCTAGGATGTTCACATACACAAGGAAAAAAAAAAATCTGAAACTGATTTTGTTTAACACTTTTTTTAGTAAATCTGTGCTTTTCCTGATTTATGTTTTAATACATTTTCTATTATCAGCCTCCTACTTTGGCTAATATGGCTTTGAAACATGAGCTCCCAGAAGGAAAATTAATAATTAGGATCCCCCTTGGTTTGATTTCAGTGGCACTTAACAGTTCTTTACAACTTTTAGCTCATTTACAGACCACAGACAGCACCCAGGAGCTCGTGGTGTATGGCACCATTCCCTGTTTGGCTTTGCCCCTCTTTACGAGCAAATCCTTTGCAGTGTTTTATGATATAAGCTAGAAAATATACCCTGGAAATTCAGCAGTGGCCAAGACCTTTGTGATTCAGCTTTAGAATCTCAGGCAACCAGTTTCTGATTTGTTTGTTGGTTGGTTTTGTTTTTTTTTAACCCTTTCCTTTTCTGTCTGTGGGTATGAGTGAGAGGTTTGTGTGACTTACTCATGCTTTACTTAACCAGACCTCCTGGTTAGTCAGGGCTTAGGGTTTTTTTTTTTTTATTGTCTTGGGGTATTGCTGTTGATTGCTCTGGCTGCTTGAACGACCTCCCTCTTCAGCATTGTCAAACAAAGTGGCTTCCTGCTAATTCCTTTCAGGGCTTAGATGGATTTTGAATCAATCTTGCTAAGAAAGGCAGCCAGACAAAGAGGCAGGATCGTGACATGGTTAATAATTTACATTTTACCTGAAGCAGTGAATGAGGAACTTTTTGCCAGTCCCTACACTTTGTACCTAACTTTTACTCTACCGTAGTTTGATTTGGGCCCATCTCCTGCCTATATCTTCCAAATCAATTCCTCTCAATCCCTAACCCAAACTTTAGCATCATCCATTATTCAACACCTTCAACAAGACTAACTTTAAAAGTAGTCATCACTCAGGAAAGCTCTGCAATTAATGCTGCAATACCTTCAGTCCAGAGTAATACCGAGGAGAGCTCCTCACAGCCTTCCTCAGAGCATCCCAAAATACCAACAGCCTTCCCTGCAATCTCCAGTTCTCAAATGTTCTTGAAGGTTTAGAGTTGGATCCTGGCTCATCTAAGTGAGCATTTTGCATTCAAATGCAAAATATTTTTCCTCCAGGTTTTGATGGACTCTACTGCAGCTCACAGCCCACCCCTTTTGTACCCTCGATGCACTAATGAGCTCTGTCCACTTTGGTCTAGCAGTTTGCTCCCTCTTTGTCACAAACTATTTAGTGTTTTCTGAAACACTGGAAGTAGGTTGTAGGGAGGTGGCTTTGGTCTCTGTTCCAAAGTCATTAACAATAGGACAGGAGGAAATGGCCTCAACTTGCAGCAGTGGAGGTTGAGCTTGGATATGGTGAAAAGTGTCTTTCCTGCAAGAGTGGTCAGGCATATGGAACAGGCTGCCCAGGGAGGTTGTGGAGTGGCCATCCCTGGAGGTGTTGGAGTAACTCTGGCACAGGAGTTAGTGGGCATGGTGGAGTTTGGACAAGTCCAAGTGCAGGGTTCTACACTTTGGCCACAACAACCCCAAGCGGTGCTTCAGGCTGGGGTCAGAGTGGCTGCAGAGCAGCCAGGCAGAGAGGGAACTGGGGGTGATGGTTGACAGCTGACCATGAGCCAGCAGTGTGCCCAGGTGCCCAAGAAGGCCAATGGCATCCTGACCTGGATCAGGAGCAGTGTGGCCAGCAGCAGCAGGGAGGTTATTCTGTCCCTGTGCTCAGCACTGCTCAGGCCACAACTTGGGTGCTGTGTCCAGTTCTGGACCCCTCAGGTCAAGAGGCTGAGGTGCTGGAAGGTGTCCAGAGAAGGGCAGCAAGGCTGGGGAGGAGCCTGGAGCACAGCCCTGTGAGGAGAGGCTGAGGGAGCTGGGGGTGTGCAGCCTGCAGAAGAGAAGGCTCAGGGCAGACCTCATTGCTCTCTACAGCTACCTGAAGGGAGGTTGGAGCCAGGTGGGGTTGGGCTCTGCTGCCAGGCACCCAGAATCAGAACAAGAGGACACAGCCTCAAGCTGTGCCAGGGCAGGTTCAGACTGGATGTTAGGAGGAAGTTCTTGCCAGAGAGAGTGATTGGCATTGGAATGGGCTGCCCAGGGAGGTGGTGGAGACTCTTGTGCTCTTGCCTGGAGGTGTTAGCTGCTGAGGCACTTAGTGCCATGGGTTAGTTAATGAGAAGGTCTTAGGTGATAGGTTGGACTCGGTGATCTCAGAGGTCGTTAGTCTTGTGATGCTGTGTTAGGCTGACAGCAGGACTCTAGCTGAGGGAGCTTTTCCAACATGGGTGATTCTATGATTCTGTAGCTGCTGATTCCTCATATAACTCAGCCTAATCTATCAGGAAGGATAGTGGGGGGCAGGCACTGTGGTGGCACCAATACCAGGCACAGCCCCCACCCATGCCCTGCTCACCCCTGCTACGTAAGGAGAGATTAACATACCAGAGTTTTCTTTTTCCCTGAGGTATGAGGCTGTGGCCTGTCTTTGGGCAAAGCTTTTGCTTTGCATGCTTCTTTAGCCATGTTCACCGCTGGTCTTCCTTCTCTCTCTTTTCTTTCTAGTGCCTTTCCCAAGGTTTTCCTACAGGCATCCAGTATATACAAGGCTCACTTGCAATCAGGAAAAGAATCATAGAATCATTTTGTGGGAGAAGGCCTTTAAGATCATCAAGTCCAACTGTTAACTCAGCACTGCCAGGTCACCACTAAAACATGTTCCTCAGCACCACCTCTACGGCCTTTCAAATACCTCTAGGGATAGGGACTCCACCACTGCCCTGGGTAGCCTCTTTCAGGGCTTGAGAATCCTTTTGGGGAAGAAATTTTTCCTTATGTCCAACCCAAACCACCTAAAAATGCTTCCTCTTGTCCTACTAATCTTTATTCAAGGAAGAGATGATCTTTGATGATCCTTGAGGTCCCTTCCAACCCTACCATTCTATGATTCTATAAAGAGACAATACCCACTTGGGTCCAACCTTCTTTCAGGTAGTTGTAGAGGTTTTCCCTCAGCCTTTGTTTCTCCAGGCTGAAACAACCCCAGTTTCTCCAGCAGCTCCTCCTAAGACTTGTTCCTGCTCACACTAGATACAGCACAGTTATGTTTCTTCCCCCAAGCTGTGTCCTCAGAGGAGTATTTAGGTTAAGAGCAGTTTATTCCTGGCTGAAACTGCAGCAGTTGTGTGTAGGTTTGGAAGCCAAAATTCTTCCTCATTTTAGGCAGCTACTAAAAGCCAAGATGATGTCCGAGGTGGAGACAAAAATGGAGAGGTGCAGCAGTGGGGTGGGAAGGATCCTTGCTACGGTGGCAAAAACAAGCTCTACAGCACAAGTTAGTGTTTGGAGCATGGTGAATGCCCCATGGAGGTGAATGGTCATATTGATAGAAACAGGTGGAAAAGTGGCTAAAGGCTGCAACAAACTTCTAGCCCTCTGCTCAGCTGCCCTCTGCAAACATGGGGAGGAAAGTCTTTACATGGCAGCTGAGGCTGCTGGGGCCTCAAGACTTCACCAAGCAGTGGAAAGCAACAATGTGGTGAAGGCACAACTTGCAGCTGTGGATAAAGACTTCACCATAAGCCAGTGATGTGCCCCTGCAGCCAAGAAGAAACTCAAGGAGCTTTTCCTTCCTATCTACTCTGCCTCAGGTCACATCTAGAGTCATGGTTCTGGCCCTGTGCTCCCCAGTTCAGGAGAGACAAGGAACTACTGCAGAGAGTCCAGCAGAGACTTCAAAGGTGTTGAGAGGCCTGGAGCAGCTCTGTGAGGAGGAAAGGCTGAGAGCCCTGGGGCTGTTCATCTTGGAGAAGAGCAGCCTGGCAGGGCATCTGATCAATGCTGATCAATTGCTAAAGGGTGAGGGGCAAAAGGATGGGGTTAGGCTATTTTAAGTGGTGTCCAGTGACAGGACTGAGAGGCAATGGGCACAAATGAGAACCCAGGAGCTTCCATCTGAAGATGAGGAGAAAATCCTTTGCTGTGAGGGTTCTGGGAGCTTGCAGCAGGCTGTCTAGAGAGGTTGTAGTCTTCCTCTCTGGAGAGAATCCGAACTCCCCTGGACATGGTGATACTGGGCAAGCTGTTGTGGGTGCCTCTGCTTTAGAAGGGGATTTGGATTAGATGATCCCCAGATGTCCCTTCCAGCTCCCATCACGCTGGGATTGTGTTCTGTGGTATGAACTCAGCCACAGCTCTGTTAGCTGCTTTTCAGGCACCTACATGAGACACCCTTTTCACTACAGTTTTCTCTCATCATACTTCCATTTCCTACCCCATCACACCCCCTGCTTGGGATAGAGGTGCACAGCTACCAGCCCAACTTTACCCTGGTACTTAGCACCATGTTTATATTTACATTTAGTCCTGCAAGAATTCTCTCATTGGAGAATATTTCCTTTGTGTTTACTCTCTTATTTTTTTTAAACTTTTTTTTTTTTTTTNATTTGCCTTTTTTTTTTTTTTTTTTTTTTTTTTTTTTTTTTATATGAGTAGCTGTGCTGAATTCAGCTGTGTAGGAAATGAAGATTTTCCTTTGAAGTAGCAGACTCTGACAAGTCCCTTCTCCATTGCTACACCCTCATCATGCAGCTGGTTCTGCAGCTGGCCAGGCATTGCCCAGTCAGATAACTAGTAAATATTCTTAGTTAGCATGGATCTTTGGGTGGGAAAAGGGAGGCAGGGCTGAAAACACAGATCTGACTCATGCATAGAGTGAAATAGAGGGACCAAAGGGGTTGCAGGGCAGTGACATTAGACATCTACATCTCAGGAGGCTTCAGAGGGAGTAGAATCATAGAATGCATAAGGTTGTAAGGGACCCTGGAAAGTCTTCTTGCCCAACCCCCCTGAAATGTGCAGGGACATCTTACAGGTTGCTCAGGACCCCATCAAGTTTGTCACTGAATGCCTTGAGGGATGGGTCCTCCAACACATCTCTGGGCAACCTGTTCTTATAGTTCACTGTCCTCAATGTGGAGAATTTCCTCCTTACATCTGACTTAAATCTACCATGCTCTGAACTAAAACCATTGGAAACTGTACTTTGTACAGTTCTGGAGCCCCCAGCACAGGAAGGACATGGAACTGTTGGAGTGGGTCCAGAGGAGACCACAAAGATGCTGAGAGGGCTGCAGCAGCTCTGCTGTGAGGACAGGCTGAGAGAGTTTGGGCTATGCAGCCTGGAGAGGAGAAGGTTTCCAGGAGACATTAGAGTAGCCTTCCAGTATGTGAAGGGGGCCTACAGGAAGGCTGGGGAGGGACTATTGACAAGGTCTTGCAACAACAGGACAAGGGGCAATGGGTTTGAACTGGCAGAGGGGAGACTTAGACTGGATGTTAGGAGGAAGTTGTTTGCAGTGAGGGTGGTGAGGCACTGGCACAGGTTGCCCAGGGAGGTTGTGGCTGTCCCATCCCTGNATGTGTGTGTGTGTTTGTATGGCTTTTAGCTTTGTATGACAGCAGTGGGAAGGACAGGGTCACCTCTGTGGAGAGGCTTCAGCAATATGTCATCGCTAATGATGTCAGTGCTGAGAAAAAGGTGGCAGTTTAAGTGAGTATAACAGGGGTAAAGCCTCTAACCTGCTGGGCAGGCTGAGTGCTCTCACTAAACCAGCAGACCAAACAATTTCTGGGAGAGAAATTTCCTGAGTGCCCAGGTCTGCTGACAACTGCAGAGCTTCTTCTCTATTGTCAGCCTAAGAGAAACAAAGCCATTTGGGGCTAAGTGCCTGAATTAAGGAAATTAGCAGGACATCATCGTTTTGAGAAGAGTTTAAAAGCTGCGATACCGAGGACCAGCTACAATGCAAGGACCGCAGCACACAGCGGTCACCATCCAGGGCTTATCCAAACCAAGCACCAGGAGCTGTTCTTAGCAGGGGTTGCTCCCAGGCATGGCAGAGAAGTGCAACAGAGGCACAAAGGATGAAAAGCACAGGAGATCAGCCTGGGTGCCCAGGGAGGTCTCTCCGAAGTCTACAGGTGCTTTCTCTGCAGAGAACAGTCCCACGGTGAAAATAAGATGCTTGGTTTGCTTAAATTGGCTCAAGGACAAACTCCTTAGAAGCTGGAAGAGATTGGGAAAGGCAGGGATGGAGCACAGGTCACCACAGAAAAGTCATAGAATCATAGAATCAGTCAGGGTTGGAAGGGAGCACAAGGATCAGCCAGTTCCAACCCCCCTGCCGTGGGCAGGGACACCTCACACTAGCTTAGGCTGCCCACAGCCTCATCCAACCCGGCCTTAAACACCTCCAGGAATGAGGCTTCCACCACCTCCCTGGGCAACCCCTGCCAGGCTCTCACCACCCTTACGCTGAACAACTTCTTCCTGACATCCAGGCAGAATCTCCCCATTTCCAGCTTTGTTCCATTCCCCCCAGTCCTATCACTACCTGACAGCCTCAAAAGTCCCTCCCCAGCTTTCTTGTAGCCCCTTTAAGATACTGCAAGGCCACAAGAAGGTCACCTGGGAGTTTTCTCCTCTCCAAACTGAACAGCCCCAACTGCCTCAGTCTCTCCTCGCAGCAGAGCAGCTCCAGCCCTCAGAGCATCCTCATTCTTTGGACACACTCCAGTACCTCCACATCCCTCTTGTCCCAGGGGTTCCAGCACTGGATGCAGCACTCCAGATGGGGTCTCACTAGAGCAGAGTAGAGGCACCTCCCTTGCCCTACTGCCCACGCTTCTTCTGATGCAGCCCAGGCTCTGGTTGCTCTCTGTGCTGCCAGTGCACACTGCTGGCTCATGTTGAGCTTCTCATCCACCAGCACTCCCAAGTCCCTCTCCTCAGGGCTGCTCTCCAGCCAGGTACTGCCCAGCCTGTAATGATGCTTGTCCCAGCTGCAGGACCTTGCACTTGGTCTTGTTGAACCTCATGAGGTTGGCTTGTGCCCACCTCTGCAGCCTGTCCAGGTCCCTTTGGATGGTTCCCTGCCCTCCAGGTGTCTGCTGCACCACACAGCTTGGTGTGGTCAGCAAACTTGCTGAGGCTGCACTCAATGCCTCTGCCTATGGCATTGACACAGATGTTGAACGAAGCTGATCCCAGGGCTGATCCCTGAGGGACTCTGCTTGCCACTGTTCTCCACTTGGACATGTGCCCATTGGCAGCCATTCTTTGGGTGCAGTCATCAAGTCAGTTCTTTATCCATCCAGTGCTTCACCCATCAAATCCACCTCTCACATGCTTGGAGACCAGGATGTGATGCAGGACAGTGTCAAAGGCTTTGCTCAGGCCCAGGTAAATGACATCAGTTACCCTTCCCTCATCTGTTCATGTTGTGCCCTGTTCATAGAGGGCCACCAGATTTGTACTCTACCAAGGCAACTGAGAGTGTTGATATGAGGGATGGAAAGCTTAGTCCATGTGGCACAGGTGACTCATTTAGGTGATAAGAATCTATATTTGGTCTGGATCCCTTTACAAATGGGTAAAGCACAATTTGTAGTGAGGTTTGTTTGCTCTGGTCCTGCTGGCTTTGTAATTTCATGGTAAGATTGTCAGCAAGTGCTGGAAGAGATGAAGTTGCAGAAACTTTGATGTTTTTAATCCCCTTCTCTCTCCACAAAGGTACTACATGAGCACTGAATGTGCCAAATGCACTGCTCAGCAGAGAATGCCTTGGAGAAATGGGTTTGAATTGGTAAAATGCATGGTGCACCAGTGGTTCAGAAAGAGTGGCAAGCAGTTTGTGGTCCAGCATGATCTATTTTTGGTGGGGTGACCTTCCCAATGGGCAAGGCAGTGGGACAGGATGAAGACTAAAATTCAAGAGGTGTGTTTGAAGGGATCACACAATCATCGAACCACAGAACATTGGGGTTTGGAAGGGACCTCTGGAGATCATCCAGTCCAAACCCCCTGCTAAAACAGGGTCACCCACAGCAGATTGCCTAGCGTTAAAATGTCTGGGTGGGTTTGGAATTTCTTCAGTGAAGGAGACTCCACAATCTCTCTGGGCAGCCTGACCCAGGCCTCCAGCACCCTCACAAGAAAAAAGTTTTTCCTTAAGTACAAGTGAAACCTCCTGTGCTATAGCTTTTAGCTCTTGGCCCTTGTCTTGTCACTGGACAACACTGAAAAGGGCCAAGCTCCATTCTCATGCCTTTTATGTACTGATTAGCATTAAGAAGATGCTCTCTCAGGCTCCTCCAGACTAAACAGCCTCAGGGCTCTCAACCTTTCCTTTTCACAGAGTTGCTCCACCACCCTTAGCATCCTCACAGCCTCCACTGAACCCTCTCCAGTAGCTCCCTGCCCCTCTTGAACCAGGGACACAAGCATCTGAAAATTCATTTCTTTGACTGTAGGAAACTTACTGCAGAGCTTCAGCCAAAACAATTTCCCTAATTATTCCCCAATGCTAACCACAAGCATGGGAATAAACCAAAGGTGCTGGTGAGCAGTAGTTGTCTCACCACATTTGCTGACAAGCCAGCCTAGCACATTCTTTGTCCAGAACTGAGAGTGTTTTCCTCATTAGCTGAATTCTCTCAACTCTCCCTCTCCCCAGGTCTATTAGCAGCAGAGTCTGAGCACTGTGAAGGTGAACACATGCGGCCCACGGTGCGGTGTGATAGCAAGAGCTCAGATCTCAGCAAGATGCTGCCTCATCAAAGCCCAACCTCCTCAGAAGTATGCCAGCTCTGACAAAATTATCTCTGGGAAGATTTCTTAAAGAGCTGGGAAAAGTACTGGAGCAAGGTTCCAGAACAGCCAGGAGATAAGGCATAAGGCTTCAAGCAGCAATGGAGTTTTTACTCTGCTTAAGCAGTGATCTCCTGTACCCTGGAGAGTGTCCTAATCCTAGGCTGCTGGCTGCTGTAGGCAGACCTACCCTGGGTTTTGATCATTTTAACCCTGGGAAAACCCTCATGAGAAAGGTTCAGCAAGAACAGCAGTAGGTAATCTGCCTGATCCAGAGTAGCAAATTAACCACTGATCTTCCTTTCTTTCTCTCTCTCTCTCTTTTTTTTTTTTTCTTTTTCCTAAAGCACATCAAAAGGTTGCAGAGATGAGATGAGATGAGGATGAGGTAGATGATAGCCCTGATGCCCAGCTCCTCTGAGGCAGGTTACTACAACCCTTTCCACACCTGAATGGAAATGATTAGAATCACAGCACTTTAAATAGCAGAGGATCCTTGCTTCCCAGCCAGCCTTCTCCCATGGCACAAGTTTAGTAAGAGATTCTTCGGAAGCATCACTGCAGGGACTTGCTCTGGTTAGGGTCATGGAAGTGCAGAATTCACTGCCAAATATAAAACAGTTCTTAATTTTTTTTTTTTAATTTTTTTTTTTCCTGAGGAATCATAGCATGGTATGGTTGGAAGGGACCTCAAGGATCATCCAATTCCAACGACCTGCCATAGGCAGGGACACCTCCCACTAGCACAGCTCACTCAAGGCCTCCTCCAACCTGGCCTTGAACACCTCCAGGGAGGGAGCAGCCACAACCTCCCTGGGCAACCTGTGCCAGTGTCTCACCACCCTCACTGCAAACAACTTCCTCCTAACATCCACTCTAAATCTCCCCTCTGCCACTTCAAACCCATTGCCCCTTGTCCTGGCATTACAAGACCTTGTCAATAGTCCCTCCCCAGCCTTCTGTAGCCCCCTTCAAGTACTGGAAGGCTATTATCAGGTCCCCTCGAAGCCTTCTCTTCTTCAGGCTGCAGAGCCCCAACTCTCTCAGCCTGTCCTCACAGCAGAGCTGCTGCAGCCTCTTATCTATCTCCAGAATCTTATCTATCAAATGGCAAGCACATGAGGGTGTCCTGAAGGAAAGTGTGGACTTAGTTTACAAACATGACGTAGCATCTTTGTTAATTTGTTTGGGGTGCCTCTGGTGGGAGCTATGCTCGGAGCCTGGAGAGGGTTATTGTGTACCTGGGTGGTTGGATTGTTTCTGTTTGTGTACAGCCAATAAAAGCAGTTTTCTGGAAGCCAATTACATTAGTTCCCATATCATTATGTTGTGTAAAGAGCAAAGACATAACACTGTTTCTCTCATCCTTCTGCTGGTTTCCATCTCTTTTAACAAGAGCTTTTGCAGCAGCTGCTGTTAAGAATTTTAATAAAACAAACTGCCTCTCTGACCATCTCTATCCATTTCTTCTTGTCTTTACAGGCTAGAAACACAGCACAGGGACTAAGTGAGGGAAATTGCTCTTCTCCACTACCTCGCCTCTCCTCCTTTCTCTCATTCTCCTGAGCATTGCATGATGTGGGATTTTTCCTCTTCCAGCTTCCTCAACACATGAAGATTCCCCTGCCCCTCAGTAAAGCCTCACAGAGTGTACATAGCTACCTGGATGCTTATCCACACTGGCTGCCAATCAGCCCACATCACTCCCTCTTGCACAGAGCTCCAAAAGAAACAGAAATCATGGCAGATCCCCAGATTGCTTGGGATGCTGAAGAGGAGGAAAACATGAGTGGTGGGTACCACATGGCTCCCCTCCCCGAAGCCCAGCTGTGGGCAGCAAGGTAGTGTGGCTAGAGCCATGCTGTCCTGGAAACAGATTGACCAAATCACAGCATCATCTCAAGGGAGTGCAGTACAGGTGGTTGCTGATAGGGAGTCACTGAGGGCTGGGGGCAGGNGGGGGGCGGGGCATGAGAAAAAAAAAAAACAAAGCAGAAAAGATGCCAATAATGTGTAACCTGATTAAATGCTGCCCAGCTGCTGCTAGCAATACAGAACAGACATCATCTGTCTCCTGTCCTCAAACAGAGCACAGAGACTGCTCTCCTCGTGAAAATCCAATCATGAGGAAAGGCTCAGAGACCTGGGGCTATGGAGCCTGGAGAAGAGTAGAGCCAGAGGGGATCTTCTCAGTGCTCAGCAAGAACTAAAGGAGGGGGGGAGGGGGAAGGATGGGGACAGGCTCTCTTCTGTGGTGCCCAGCAACAGGACAAGGGGTAATGGGCACAAGTAGGAACAAAGGAGCTTCTATCTGAACATGCAGAGAAACTTCTTTGGTGTGAGCTTATGGAGTCTCCTTGTCTGGAGAGATTCCAAATCCACCTGGACATTGTGACCCTGGGCAAGCCACTGTGCTTTAGCAGTGAGGGTGGACTCCATCTCCAATGGCTCCTCCAGTCCCCACTACACCAGGATTCTGTGATATACAAGCAAGCGTGTTACTCCTTTACATGTGTGCCAATGATTCACTGATGTATCCTTTTCCTTCTTCAGATGACTCAAGGTAGATCCTATTTCATTACCTTCACATGTGCAACCTTTATATGGCTATAGAGGTATTGCAAGGGAGATGATTCTTCCCCTTTACTCTGCTCTTGTCCGATCCCGTCCGGAGTACTGTGTGCAGTTCTGGAGCCCCCAGCACAGGAAGGACATGGAACTGTTGGAGAGGGTCCAGAAGAGGCCACAAAGATGCTCAGAGGGCTGCAGCAGCTCTGCTGTGAGGACAGGCTGAGAGAGTTGGGGCTCTGCAGCCTGAAGAAGAGAAGGCTTCCAGGAGACCTTAGAGTAAGCCTCCAGTATCTGAAGGGGGCTACAGGAAGGCTGGGGAGGGACTATTGACAAGGTCTTGTAATGCCAGGACAAGGGGCAATGGGTTTGAAGTGGTAGAGGGGAGATTTAGACTGGATGTTAGGAGGAAGTTGTTTGCAGTGAGGGTGGTGAGACACTGGCACACGTTGCCCAGGGATGTTGTGGATGCTCCCTGCCTAGAGATGTTCAAGGCCAGGTTGGAGAAGTCCTTGAATTACATGTGCTAGTGGGAGGTGTCCCTGCCTATGGCAGGGGGTTGGAACTAGATGATCCTTGAGGTCCCTTCCAACCTTACCATTCTATAACTCTAAGTTCTTCATACATGCAAACCTTCATGTGACTATAGAGGTGTTGCAAGTGAAATCCTTCACACATGCAAACCTTCGTATGGCTGTAGAGGTGTTGCAAGTGAAGTCCTCTACACCTCAGGGAGGGAGGAGGCAAGTGTGGAGGGAATCTGGCTGGAAGCTGCCCAAACTCGGGTGAGACCATTTTAAGAGGATGTTTCTCCCACTTCTGTGCCCTTCCTACAGTTTCTGATCAAATTGCCTGGGAATAAATCTGTTTATTTATCCAGCTACACCAAAACACTGCCATGGGCAAGGGTCAGTACTCGGAGACAATAGTAACTGCTGGAACAGGGACACCCTCACTTTAGGCTTAGGTGGAGGTGATTTACCTGATTTAACTCATCAGAGCTAGTGAGATAGTAGTAAAGCATGCTCTGCTGAAAGAAAAGTTTACAAAAAGCAGGCTGTAAGGCAAATGGAGTGAGCTGCTTAGGGTCTTTAATTATCTTAATTATGTCTGACTGTGATGGGACACCTTTACATTCCCTGAGCAAATGGGTGGAAACATCAATTGTTCTCAGGAGTAAAAGCTGACCTGTAACAGTGATGGACCAAGCAAAGAAAGCCGGAGCTGGAGGAGCTGCAGCTAGGCTAGGAGTCCACCCGGAGCTGCCGGAGGGAGAGGAGATGGATCTGAGAGCAGAAAGGTATGGCAAAATTTTGGATTTTTTCCTCTCTGCCTCGGTCTGGAGATGTTACAAAACTTTGGAAGGGATGCATGCATGCAAGTCCTCATGTTTGCTTTTGTGCTAACACCGTATGCTGACCTGGTCTGTTTAGCATTAAGAATTGTTTTGGTTGGAGAAGAACTTTCAGGCCGTTGAGATCATGAGAGATCACATCTCTGGTGCTTTGTCTCAGGCTAACTGTGTGTGGTTGTTTTCTCAGCGAGATGGAGAATGTTAACTGTGATATCCTGGTCTAGACTTCTGGTTTAGGTTTTATTATCCATGATTAAGCTACTCAAAGATACTTGAATCTCTTGTTAATTGTGTCGTGTCTGGGTTTGGTGGTTTTTTTCTTGTATGCTCTGTGACTCGTAGAAAAGCTTTGTGTAAGTAAGAGGGAGTTGGAGAATGCTGGTTGATGAATAGAATTAAGGTTGCCTAATCATCTAAACAGTGATGTGTTCCAGCACAGCAGGTTTTTTAGTGTCTCAGAGACGAGAACTGCAAGAACAGGTAGCTGGAGTGGCAAGCTTGTGCCTGGAGTACTTTGTGGTTTCTCTTCCTAAAGATTGTCTCTTGCCTAGAAGGCCAGGCTGTGAATTTACTGACATACAAAGTTACAACCAGCTTTGAGAGAAGCCTTTGCTATGAAGGAACAATGGACGCTTTGAGCCACGCCTGCTGGTGCTGATCCTCTCTAAGAACATTCCCTGTAAGTCTGCTCCTCCACAGAGGTCAGAAAGCTTGACTGGACCTAAGGGTAGGGCAACAGGCTGTGGGCAGGCAAGGCAGAATTAAGATGGTGTTTGTGTCTTTGCTTCCCTGAGCAAGCCCCATGCCAGGAAGGTAAAACAGCATCTGCCATGACCTCAGGGCAGGGGTCAGAAGGCAATCTGTGCAATAAGCTCAGTTACAGTTTTGAGCAAAAGATGTATTGTCTGATAAAAGAGTTGTGGGGTGGGGTTTTTTGTTTGTTTTGGGGGGTTTTTGTTGGTTTGTTTTTTTTTTTGGTGGAGGGGAAGAAAAATGTAAATGTCATTTTGAAGAGTTGATGTATTTCCTATACTCACAGGACAAGCATCTTTCTAATGAGAATTCCCTGTTCCCAGACAAGCAGTACTTTGCAAACACACAACTCTGTGTTCTGAGTTCCCTTGAGGGTGCTGGCACCTTGCTCTGGGATGGAAATTTTTGCTTCAACTGCAAGAAATTAAGTTTAAAGTAGCTTCTTGTGTGCCACAAACCTTTTTAATACTGATCATAAAGCTGGAGGGAAGGGAAAGGAGACGTGTCTCAAATTTGATTTTAAAGCAATTAGGTTGTATATTATTTGTGATTTTACCCTTGGGGTGGGAGGCAAAACTTCTAATACTTGGTGATCTGCACCTCACCAGCATTTGGAGTCCACAGCTGCATCTGTTGGGGTGGTTTATGTTTCTTTCTGTGATGTATGGTTGCTGCTCACTTTGTACAAGTAGAAAATTGGGACTTTTTAGTGCTATAAAACCTGTGATGCCAAGTACTCTGGAATGTGAAACACTGACACAGTGCCTCTGGAGCAGCAGAGCAAAAGTTGGCTGATGAAAGTAGTTTATTTGTGGTGATGTGGGGCCTGGAATGACAAACACTGCAGGGTTTAGCTGTACGCACACACAAACACAAAACTCCTTGAACTTGCAAAACTTTCGAAGTGCTGGTGTGGAAGGAGCAATCTGAAAATTCTCCTGTCTTTGAGGGGAGGGAAAAAAACTACAAGGGAGGAAATGCCATTTCAGAGAAGTAAAAAGTCTGGGTTTTAACTCCAAGTATTGGTGTGAGGATGGTTGCAGTGCTGACAAAAGGGCAACTAACTGTTATTTAAATAGGCTGCGGAGTGCTGGCCTCTTGTTTAGGCAGACACAGAAGTGCTGCAGGGAAGTGTGAGCACTGAGCCTGCTGGTGCAAAAGCTGTTGGAGGAGACATTTTACACATTCACCCACCACCTGAACTGAAGTATTCACCCAAACAAGCACAATGGGGGAGATGCGAGTTGATGCAAAGCGCTCATCAAGCAGTTTGCCGAGTGCTGGAACCCCAGAGTCCCAAAACTTTTTATCGAGTGTCACACAGCAGAAATAAATCACAACACAAGAAAACTAAAGCTCTTGCAAATCTTCGGATGCAAAGCAACGCAAGTTTAAAAACATACATGTTTTGATTTATTTCTTTAATTATTAAACTGAGCAACGAGGGGAAAAAAAAAAAACAACCAACAACCAAACAGCAAAACTTTCTTTTCAGGACTGACTTACCTGTTCCTGAAGATTTATGTTTATTGCTTGTGCCCCTTCAGCTGGTAGACATTAGGTTAGGCTCTCATTACCCACTTCATCTTATAATATGCCGTAGAAAGTCATATGAAAGTGCCAAAATTAGCACTGTCATGCTCTGTGTCGTCTGTTTTACTGCAGCACAGAGCTGTGATATACTCAAATAATATACCTGTGGTGTCTGTTACCAGCACAGTCTCCTGCGCTGTTTGACTCAGACCTCGCATGCATACAAATCCGTTCTATACATTAATATATGTATTTTTTTAACCCCCCTNTCTATACATTAATATATGTATTTTTTTAAACCCCCCCCCTTCCAAAAATGCACCCGTTTAAAGCATCAGCCATTTACAGACACACAGCCGAAATAAAGCAGCAATTTTTCTTCATTCTCTTCCCTTTCTGCTCATGAAAATCACTGAGGAAGGCAGACCTCTCTTTCCCCCCCTCCCCTGGAAAACGCAGCTTCCCCCCCCCAGCGTTATTCACATTGCAGCAGACAACACAATTCTGTACTTACAGCTCTGAACAGTGAAATGTCTGAGGAGCTTTGCAATTTTCTGCGGAACTGTTCGGAGCTCTCAGCAAGCCACAGCGTTCACCGAGGCAGAACGGAGCCGTATGGAAGGTCTATGCAGCTGGGAGATAATGGAACTATTTTCCCAGCTGGGACTACAAGCCTTTTTATCCACTGAGCATTGCGTGGCTCTTCACTGGCATTAAGCGTGAAACACACTGCTTTCCTGCTGTAACTCCTGCTAGGACCCACACAATTAGGGCCGGGATCAAACAAACGGCTACTACAGTTCCTGCACGCTCCTATCTGCGCATCCTGACCGCGTACAAATCTGCTCCGCCGCCGATCGTCCTTCCAGAAGGCTGAGCGAGCCAAAGCGCAGCACTCCTGCTAGTAGCATGAAAGATTAAATGTGCTCTCGCTTTTCTTTAAGCGCAAATGTGAGCTCCTGTCAGGTAATCGGAAGCCTCTCCTCTTGAAAACTGGGTCAGTACTCGCTACTGGGTTTAGAACGAGGATGGAAGTGATATTTGTGCAGTCCCGGGTCCCGCAATTGCTTCCTGAGCTCCAGAAGATTAAGCTCCTAGGATGCGAGCCGGTAGAGGGATTACATCCCAGCCCTGGCTGTCCTCCTGCAACAATTAAGTGCCCCTCCACAGTTTGCACGTTTAAAAAAAAGAAAGGTTGGGGGGGGTAGGGGGTGGTTAAAAAAATGAAAGGTTGCTTGTCTAAAGCAGCACAGACACAAATCCTGATTGCATGTGAACTTCAAACCTTTCTCAGATTTCTTTTCTCTTTTTTTTTTTTTTTTTTTCCCCCCCCCCTTTTTTCTCCCTTGGGCTGCTTCAACCAAAGTACAATCCA
>VWZE01016585.1:12442-25871 GCA_013396675.1 Eubucco bourcierii | reverse complement strand
CGGAGTTTTGTGGGCTGGGGCGGAGTTTTGTGGGCTGGGGCTGGGCTGGGGTTTGGGTGTGTTTAATGAAATAAAAAGACAAACAAAGGAAGAAAAACTTAAACAGCAGTTTCACGCTTCCAGTGTCTTGGGGTTGTACCTTGTCTGGATGTGAAGTGTCAGATAAGTGAGTCGCTTTTCACATTGATTTTCCTTAAGGGAGAGGGAAAAACCAGGAGAATAGAGTGTGGGCTATACAATGAACTTTCATTATGGCACCTCACAATTCTGCTAAATGGTCAGTGGATCAATGTCCACCGTCTGTACTCTGTGGAGGAGAGGGCTACAAAGACATTACTGGCTATAAGTATAGGGTACTAGATGTCACATAATGGCTATCAGCTGGAAGTAGTCATTCAGTTGTGAGAGAAAGAGCTTGGGTAACTAGACTAAAATAGAATAATTCTCAAAAGCTCTCAATTTACAGAACTTAGTGTAGCTACACTTTCAGCTGCTCCTTTGAAGGATGGCTTACTCTTATCTAATACTTGGCACACTGTTTGTAGAAGTGCTTGCAGAGGTTGCTTCTTTCTTCTGTGGACACATCACTCTGGAGTGTAAGGAGGTGGTGACCTCTTGGTGGTACTGCCACTCTATGCCCCACATTCCCCCTTGGTTTTTTGAGGTTGATTCAGCTTCTGCAATATCGCTCAGTTTTTAATGCGTTTGTTTCCCCTTCTGTGTTCATGCTTCTGCAAGTCCTCAGTGGCTTTGTCATCATTACTTTATTTCTGTAGTCAGAATCATAGATTACTTTTGGTCTAAGAGCATTGAGTCCAACCATTATCTAACTACCAAGCCTGGTGCTTACCCATGTCTTGCAGCTCCACATCTCTGCCTCTTTGAAACGCCTCTAGGGATTGGGATTCAACCACCTCCCTGGGGAGCCTGTTCCAGTGTTTGAGAACATTTACAGTGAAGAAGTTTCTTTTAATGTCCAGTTTAAACCTCTCCTGGTGCTTCTTGAGACCATTCCTTCTCGTCCTGTAGCTTATGACTACAGAGAATAAACCAACATCCTCCTGACTCTAACTTCCTTTCAGTGAGTTGCAGAGAGTGAGGTGGTCTCCCTCAGCCTCCTTTCCTCCAGACTTAGCAGTCCCAGCTCCCTCAGCCACTCCTTGTGTGTTACCTGTTGATGATCCACTAGATACATCCAGTAGTGGCTTTGTCTGTGTTCCTGAATTTGCTTTGCTATAGGCTTTAAAAACATCAACCCCTAGGAAAAAAAGTTAAAAACCAAAAGCAACCCCAAAATGTAGTTTAAAAAAAACACAACAATGCAATGAGCAATGATAATATTATTCATTTGTGTAAGGAATCTGAAGGATAATAACGATGCTGGGGTTGTTTAGCCTGGAAAAGAGAAGGCTCAGAGATGACCTCATTGCTGTCTTACAGCTACCTGAAGGGAGGTTGTAGCCGGGTGGAGTTGGGCTCTTCTACCAGGCACCCAGCAACAGAAGGAGGCAACACAGTCTCAAGCTGCACCAGGACAGGCTCTGGCTGTATGATAGGAAGAAGTTCTTCCTAGAGAGTGTGATTGGCTTTGGAATGGGCTGCCCAGGGAGGTGGTGGAGTCGCCGTCCCTGGAGGTGTTCAAGCAAAGCCTGGATGGCACACTTAGTGCCATGAGTTAGTTAATTAGAAGGTGTTAGGTGATAGGTTGGGCTTGATCTCAGAGGTCTTTTCTGACCTGGTTAATTCTGTGATTCTGTAGTTTGATCATAAACACAATGCAAAATCCCTTCTCAGGGATTGTGACAGAACAAGGGGGCACAGCCTCAAGTTGTGCCAGGAGAGGTTCAGACTGGATGTTAGGGGGAAGTTCTTGCCAGAGAGAGTGATTGGCATTGGAATGGGCTACCCACGGAGGTAGTGGAGTCGCTGTCCCTGGAGGTGTTGAAGCAAAGCCTGGATAGGGCACTTAGTGCCATGGTCTGGTTGATCCTGTGACCTCTGATAGCCACATCTTCCACAGAGACAGAGGTAGAGAAGTAGATTAAAGCCAGAAAATACAATCACTTTTCAACATCATTTTTGCATCCTTGAAACTGTTTAGCCTCCCTTCTCATCACCTTGCAGCATGGAAAGGCAGTGCTGGGTCTGAGTTTTAAAATGTATTCATCTTCAGCTAAAAGAAGAAAAGAAACTTCATAACAAGATGTATTTTGTGGCAGTTGATGCAAACTCCATCCAGATGAGACCAGGCTGTGGTTACTGGTAGAAAAATACACCTGGAAGTTTTCAAGCACTGCTGTGCCTTCTTGTCCCTCCTTATTACTCAGCTTCCTTCATTTTAAGCTTGACGTTGATGTGGGTGGTATTAGATCAGTGTAAAGGAACAATTTAACCAGCTCTAAACGATTATCCAGCCAGTGTCCAGGGGGGTTCAGCATCTCTGCCTTTAATACACTTTGATCTAATTGGAAATGGAAGCAGCAGAGATTGTGCTATAAGATTTGCAGCTATATTGGGTCTTCCTTTAGGTAACTAGTGTATAAAATCCACTTCTTAAAAACTCAGACGTGGGAACAGTGGATGGAATTTTATAGATCTGGTTTTACTGCAGAAAATGTAGTTATTTGGAGCTCTCAGAAGCTGTAAACCTCCAGCTGGGTTTTTACAGTAGCGCCTAAGCTCAGATGAATTAATACATCACAGGCTTTGGTTTTGTTTGTTTGTTTGGTGGATTTTTTTTTTTTTTTTAATTTCCACAGCCTTCTTTGGACTGTGTTGGAAGACACTTTTCATTCAGGTTATTATTATTATTTTAATTTCAAGTGGCAAACAGAAAACATTCCTCTTTTGAGTTGTATCTGGAATTAATGAGAGGAAGATAATGTTCAGACAGGGCTCGTCTGTACAAAGCCACTCGTCAGATGCTTCGTATAGAAATCTCCTCCTGTTTTGACACGCTGATTCCTTGTTTCCTGACAGTGCTGTAATTTGCTTTTAGAGTTCTTTCAGTCATCTCCCAAATATTTCTTACGTGGTATTGGATAGGAAGAATTGAGTTTTGTAATGTTCTACCAACCTTTGTTATGAAAAGGCAGAGATCTCTTCTTGTAAGCCCGTCAACTTCTCCCTCAAGGATTAATTTGATTAAAACTACACTCTCTTAAAGCAGGCTGCTGCTGCTGATCAGAATGAAGTTGTGCAGGTGAGATTTTTTTGTCTCAAGTTGTGCCAGGGGAGGAATAGGCTTGATATTAGGAGGAAGGTCTTTGCAGAGAGAGTGATTGGCTTTGGAATGGGCTGCCCAGAAGGGTGGTGGAGTCACCATCCCTGGAGGTGTTGAAGCAAAGCCTGGATGGGGCACTTAGAACTCTGTCCAGTTCTGGGCCATTCAATTCAAGAGAGATGTTGAGGTACTGGAAGGTGTCCAGAGAAGGGCAATGAAGCTGGTGAGGGGCCTGGAGCCACAGCCCTGCGAGGAGAGGCTGAGGGAGCTGGTGGTGTGCAGCCTGCAGATGAGGAGGCTCAGGGCAGACCTCATTGCTGGCTACAACTACCTGAAAGGAGGTTGTAGCCAGGTGGCGTTGGGCTCTGCTCCCAGGCACCCAGGGACAGAACAAGGGGACACAGCCTCAAGTTGTGCCAGGAGAGGTCTAGGCTGGATGTTAGGAGGAAGTTCTTGGCAGAGAGAGTGATTGGCATTGTAATGGGCTACCCAGGGAGGTGGTAGAGTGCCCATCCCTGCAGGTGTTGAAGCCAAGCCTGGATGGGGCACTTAGTGCCATGGTCTGGCTGATTGGCTGGGGCTGGGTGAGCTTGGAGTTCTCTTCCAATATGGGTGATTCTGTGATCTCCTGTTGCTGTTGCCTTGTTGGGTGGCAATAAGAGGTCCTGCAGTCAAGGATCACTCTGGCTTTATTTACACTTTAAACTCCTAACTCCACTTGGAGCACTGTGTCCATTTCTCAGGCCTCCAGCATAAGAAGCTGGTTGAAGATGGCCGCCAAGATGATCAGAGGGCTGGAGCACCTCTCCTATGGGGATGTGGTGGGAGAGTTGGGGTTGTTCATCCTGCAGAAAAGAAGGCTCCAGGTAAACCTTACAGCAGCCTTCCAGTACATGAAAGGAAGCTGGGAAGGGACTCTCTTTACAATGGTTTGTAGTGATAGGAGGAGAGGAAATGGGTTGAAGCTTGAGGAGGGCAGATTTAGGCTGGATATTAGGGTGAAATTCCTTAAAGTGGTGAGACACTGGAACAGGCTGCCCAGGGAGGTTGTGTGTTCTCTCCCTGAACGTGTTCAAGGCCAATCCTTGAGCAACCTGTTCTAGAGGGAGGTGTCCCTGCCCATTGCTGGGGTTTGGAACCAGATGATCTTTCCGATCCGTTCCAACCCAAACCTCCAGGGAGGGGGCATCCACAACCTCCCTGAGCAACCTGTTCCATATGTAACCACCTGATTTTTCATGAGCACTTTTAAAATGACAGGATTTAGCCCATCCTCAAAATAAACTCCTATTCAGATGCTTCCCAGCAGCTTAACACCCCATCACTCTTCCCAGAACGGTGTGGGTTGTGTAAATCTTGGTACAGACAGTCCTTTCCCCTAACCAAACCTTTATGCATCTTTCAACTGTGCAATGGATTTTTATCAGACTATTAAAAATAAATTATGCAGGCTTCGTGCCACACAATCAAATCTCTGCTTGTTAAGCATTTAGTGCCAGTGATCAACTGCCCTAAATGTCAGGAAGGTTACAGCTGAGCTGTGTTACCTGCATGAAATAAAAGCTTGTCTGGCGGGCAGCTCTGCGTTTTCATCTGCAGAAGAAAACAATTAGGTGAAACATCCTCTGGGAAATTGTGGAGCTACTTCCAGAAAATTGCAGTTGCAACCACCAGGCAAAGCATAAGTGAGGAAATGAGGAGTGTTTGGTCCTTTTTAAAGGATATTTTTTTTTTCCTCTTCCATGGCTTGATTCTGGAGCCTCTGTTTCAGTTACAACATGGAGCACTGAAATCCAGCGAGTGATGTCCTTGGACAATTTGCCTTCTGCCTGGGTCTCTGCTGTTCTGAAACATTGACCCACGTATTTCTACATGATTTAGAATCATAAAATCAGCCAGGTTGGAAGAGAGCTCCAAGCTCATCCAGCCCAACCTAGCACCCAGCCCTAGCCAATCAACCAGACCATGGCACTAAGTGCCCCATCCAGGCTTGGTTTCAACACCTCCAGGGATGGGGACTCCACCACCTCCCTGGGCAGCCCATTCCAATGCCAATCACTCTCTCTGCCAAGACCTCCCCTGGCACAACTTGAGGCTGTGTGCCCTCATTCTGTTGCTGGGTCCCTGACAGAAGAGCCCAACCCCACCTGGCTACTGGCTACAACCTCCCATCAGGTAGCTGTAGAGAGCAATGAGGTCTGCCCTGAGCCTCCTCTTCTGCAGGCTGCACAGCCCCAGCTCCCTCAACCTCTCCTCACAGGGCTGTGCTCCAAGCCCCTCACCAGCTTTGTCACCCTTCTCTGGACACCTTCCAGTACCTCAACATTTGATGAAATTTACACTTCAAGCAAGTCAGCCTTGCACCTGACCTACTTAAAATGTGATGCAAGTTCAACACGAAACCACCAAAAAAAAAGTCTCATCTGATCTTAAAACAAATGTAGCTTTAACTTACACCAGTTCAGGGAGTTCTTGCCAAAATCTCCCAGCTACTTACTCTGCTCCTACAAGTGAAGAATGATTTACTGAGATCATTTTCCACAAAGTCAACGTTTCAGAGTGAAGATCTTGGAAAGCAGCAATGGATCAAAAGCCAGAGTGAGGCAGCTGGGGGACTTCTGGTAAGGGCAGGCAAGGTTGGGAATGCACAGCCCCAGGCAGGGCCTGGCAGTGTGAGAAGCTCACATGTCAGGGAGGGAGTGAGGCTAGGATCTTCCAACCTAAACCATTCTGTGACTCTCTAAAGAGTATATATAATATATGTACATAAAATATAGCAATGATTATTTTCACTAGAACTATAGGAAAAGGTTTGGTGTGAGGCTGCTGGAACCCTGGAGAAGGCTACTTGAGGAGATTGTGGAGTCTCCTTCTATGGAGAGGTTCCAAACCCACCTGAACATTGTGATCCTGAGCAACCTGCTCTGAGTAACTCTGTTTTCTGGGTGGGTTGCCTTGCTCTGTGAGGAACTTCATGTGATGATAGTTCAGTAGTGGCTCCCATCTCTCCTAACCATGAAACTCAAGACAAGACACAAGGGACCACCACACTGATGTTTCCTACCCTGGTGGAGAAGAATCACCTGGCCATAGCAGTGAGAGACAGCCATGACCAAGGTCAGCACTGCTCAAGAGGTGATGTGAGTCAAGTGCACTGTCCCTCTTGCCTTCTCTCTCCATCCACTGGTGTGATTACTGGAGCCAACTCTGATGGGAAGGAGTCTCCTAGAGGCATGTTGCAAAGCACCTGCAGGGATGCTCAAAGTGCAACCAGGGAAGCCTGGTGGCCATGTGGTCCCTGTGGTCTCAGACCTTAGAAACAGCCAACATTGTTGAGTAGTAGACTTGATAGTGTTGGGTTAGTGGTTGGACTTGATGATCTTAAAGGTCTTTTCCAGCCTGAATTCTAAGATTCTAAGATCTGCTGTAGGTTGATGGGTTTGGATTAGATCCCCAGAGGTCCTTTCCAATCTCTACCATGCTGGGATTCTGTCGTATCATGCTCAGTTGTAACCATCCCCTTAATGCCACTTGTTTCTCCTTGCTTATGGCAATCATGGCACCATTTCCCCACCCCCATCTTGGTGCATAAACTGTATTGAAAAAGCAAACATCTCAAATTAACTTCCTGGCAGCTCATTTTATTATTTTTTTTTTCCTCTTGTGCTTCATAACCTAAATCAGCCTGATTATTATTTCAGCTGGTAAACAGCATATATCATCCTCTATGTATTGGTGTTAATAGCTTGTGCATAATTCTTGAGGCTAAGCATATTCTCCTAATAATTAATTTATTGATACTACTCTTGTTGAAGCACCAGGAGCTGTCTAAAGGTAACAGGAAGAGGCAGAACAAGAGTGGGCACTGTACAGCCCTTATACCGTATCCCTCATTAAGAAGACATCAGACTCCCATAATTGAACTCGTGGGAAAATGATCACTCAGGCTAGCATTAGATATATTTCCTTACTTAAACTCTTGATCTCTCTTTGCACTTTCTGATGCCTTGTGAAGAAAGAAATTAAGAAGTGTAAGAGCGAAGTTAGCTCAGAAAAGGAAGTGTGATTACCTTGACCTCTCAGTAACAAATCGGTGTTTAAATGAAGAGATTAGCATCAGAGAATCGTGGAATGGGAAGGGAGCCTTGAAAGTTACCTTGTCCAAACCTCTTGCACTGAGCAGGGTCATCTTAAACTAAATCAGGTTGCTCAGGAGCCCATCAACTTTGACCTTGAATGTCTACAAGGATGGGGAATCCACCACATCTCTGGGAAACTTGTCTCAGTATTTCACCACCCTCATTGTGATGAACTTCTTCCTAATGCCCAACAGAAATCCTTTCCTCTAGTTTAGAACCAACCCTCTCAATGGTTTCAGGCATGGTATGGGAAGAGCAAAGAAGTCTTTTGAGTAGTAGAAGAAGAAACAAGACTCTCCAAAGATGCAGATAAGAAAAACCTTTGGAGGTCACAACTCTCCAAGGTTGCCTTGGCTATAATAATGAAGTCCTTGCCAGCTTCTCATGCTCTGCCTTGCTCCAGCAATACTCCTGCAAGTCTCTGGCAAAAGCTATGCCAGATTCCCTTACAGAGACTCGTGTGGATAAAAGATCAACTGTCTGTTATTACTACCAGTAATGGATTTACTCCTTTATCTCTAGTAATAAATGTCTGGATTTTGGATCACAGTGGAAACCTCATTCTGGAAAAGGTCAGTGTCACAGAGGTCATTACTGGCACAGCACAGTCCTGCTGTGGAGTCTTTAACTAATATTCATGGATGTGTCCTCTGCTGCTTTGATGAAAAGAGGAATTGACATGGGTTTGCACAAAGCAGGTCCTCCTTTCTTTCCTTCACTGGAAGCAGTTTGTCTCTTAGCTACCCGAACTTGCCAACACCAATAGAAAATGACAAACAGGTGAAAGTGGAATTTAACCTATTACTCTCAACACTGCAGAGGACAGAAGTGGTCTCGTTGATGTTTAGTGTTGTGGAGTTGGGGGTCGAGGGGAACACAATGTTAGAAACCCAGTTTGAGTGGCAGTAAAAGTGGGTTGGAGAACAATTAGGTGTGTTTGAGAGCTGGGAATCATAGAATCGTAGAATGGTAAGGTTGGAAGGGACCTCAAGGATCAGCCAGTTCCAACCCTCTACCATAAGCAGGGACACCTCCCACTAGCACAGGTCACTCAAGACCTCCTCCAACCTGGCCTTGAACACCTCCCTGGGCAACCTGTGCCAGTGTCTCACCACCCTCACTGTAAAGAACTTCCTCCTGACATCCAGTCTAAATCTCCCCTCTGCCAGTTCAAACTCATTGCCCCTTGTCCTGGCATTGCAAGACTTTGTCAATAGTCTCTCCCCAACCTTCCTGTAGGCCCCCTTTTGATACTGGAAGACTGCTATCAGGTCTCCTGGAAGCCTTCTCTTCTCCAGGCTGCAGAGCCCCAACTCTCAGCCTGTCCTCACAGCAGAGCTGCTGCAGCCCTCTGCATCCGCTCCAACAGTTCCATGTCCTTCCTGTGCTGGGGGCTCCAGAACTGCACACAGTACTCCAGGTGGGGTCTGACAAGAGCAGAGTAAAGGAGCAGAATCCCCTCCCTTGCCCTGCTGGCCATGCTTCTCTTGCTGCAACCCAGGACTCGGTTGCTGTCTGGGCTGCACTGACACTGCAGCCTCATCTGGAGCTTTTCATCAACCCAGACTCCAAGGTCCTAAGGAAAAAGGAGCTGGTGTAAAAGATGTTAGGGCTATTCGCTGCAACCTGCACTATGAATGGCCAGGAGGAGGGTGGAAATTTGTGTCTGATTGCTGTGTTTGTGGAATTAGATTCATTATCCTCCACTTGTTTGTGAGGAACAAACCTGTTTAAGACATGAGACCTGTGTCCAGTTCAGCGATCAGTACCAGGCAGGAGTAAAGATTGAAGGGTCCCATTAAGGATGTGCAGCTCAGCCTTTTGTTGAGTACAGTGTATGGCAGATTTGCAGCTGAACAAAGAAGACATTTCCATCAGGAGTCAAATTGTTCATGAAGTGTTTGTCATGAATAGATTTTAGCATTCTCAATCCCAAAGGGGAAAAAAAAACCCCAAACCCTCAAATATACCTGTTGACTGTGACATGAAGAGCATCTTGTTTGAAACCAAATTCTTCTGGCTTGATTTCTAACCAGTTGAGTGAAGACCCCTGGTCTTGACCAGAATGGCTTTTCCCACTTTGTGAGCTGTCAGAAACAGACCTGGTCCCCAGAATAAAACAGGTTGCTCTTGAGGTAGTTTGCTTTAGGTCCAGCTGTCTGTAGGCTTTGTGGAGTAATCTGGCTGTAAGACATCAAATTCAAGAACTTGGCAGCTCTGGATGTCTTCTACCATTAACACCAGAGTGGGTGATGGTGGTTGTCAGCCACAATGGAAAAGCCCTGGGAACATGAGCCAGCAGTGTGCCCAGGTAGGGAGGAAACCCAATGGCATCCTGGCCTGGATCAGGAGCAGTGTGGCCAGCAGGACCAGGGAGGTTATTCCGTCTCTGTGCTCAGCACTGCTGAGGCCACACCTTGAGTGCTGTGTCCAGTTCTGGGTCTCTCAGTTCAAGAGAGATGTTGAGGTGCTGGAAGGTGTCTAGAAAAGGGCAGCAAGGCTGGGGAGGGACCTGGAGCACAGCCCTGTGAGGAGAGGCTGAGGGAGCTGGGGGTGTGCAGCCTGCAGAAGAGGCTCAGGGCAGACCTCATTGCTCTCTGCAGCTACCTGAAGGGAGGTTGTAGCCAGGTGGGGCTGGGCTCTTCTGCAGGCACCCAGCAACAGAAGGAGGGGACAGAGTCTTAAGTTGTGCCAGGGGAGATCTAGACTGGATGTTAGGAGGAAGCTCTTGGGAGAGAGAGTGATTGGCATTGGAATGGGCTGCCCAGGGAGGTGGTGGAGTGCCCATCCCTGGAGGTGTTGAAGCCAAACCTGGATGGGGCACTTAGTGCCATGGTCTGGTTGATTGGCTGGGGCTGGGTGCTAGGTTGGGCTGGGTGAGCTTGGAGCTCTCTTTTAACCTGCCTGATTCTATGACCAGGTCTGCTGACCTTGGCAACCATCCCAGTGCTGAAAGACTGCCAACAGTGCCATTTGCATGCTTGTAAAAGTGAAAGAAGACTGTCAGAGGGTTCCCTGATACCTGAGACATGACCTTACTTGTGTCACTGATAAGTCAGATGAATCAAGAGGTTTCAAGGTCAAAATACTGAATAAAAATCTGAACTGTATGACTCTTGCATACTGCTTAGGATTTTAAAATCTGGGATCAGTGCCTTTCAGGGTCATTGATAATGCTGTGGTCTTAGAGGTCAAGACTAGTTGTGAAGCATTGATTAATAAGTTGCTTAGTTGTCAGATGTGAGGCTTAGATCTAGATTATATTTAAGTATCAGCAGTAGTGAAGAGAAATTTATAGTACATGCCAAGAATCTTAGTCACAGTATCTAATGATATTGCAGTAATAAAACCTTCCTTTCAGGTGGTAGTCCTCACCATTATAACAAAAGTTTAATCAAAGGATTAAAGACACTTTCTTTTTGGTTTATAATTTTTTATTTTTATTTTTTTTTCCCCCCTCTGGAAACTTTTAAAAGCACCAAAAGAAATATAAATCTCAGAGAGGGAAATTAAGCTCTGATTTTAATTCCAATAAAATTACTGAGAGCATTCCACAAACTTTATACACGAGCATATCAAAACACTTTGTAAGTCTATTTGTCTTCATAACGTGCCCATGAAACACAGATCTGCTGCAGTCTCGATTTTAAAGCAGAAGCCTGGCCCACAGAGTAACCAGGAACTGGTTTCACGTTAAGACTCTCCACTTGCTTGTTCTCCTCTGCCCAGAAATGTTATTCATCCCCCCCCCCACCACATCCTGAGATCATCCAAAGGCCATGGGGAACTCGGAGTTTAGTGCTGATATTTTTTTCTTTGCCTACAGGTCTGCTTCAACATTTTCAGAACTGAGACTTCATCAGGGTGCAGGTTTTAGGGGTGCTTCTGCCTGCCTTGCCTTCACAGTCAGATAAACTGCAGAAAACAAGAGGATGCAGTTTGGAGCAGTTAAAGCTGCTCTTTAATAATGATCAGAGAAACTAAGTCACTTTGCTTTCCATACAAACCTGGACAGCCACTTGAAACTAGTGCACCAGAGTGCTAGGTGGGCATCTAGAGGTAAAAGTAGAATAACCCAAGTTCTACCCATAAAACCAGATTGTTTCTTGAGAGATGGGTACACAAGGGCTCTACTCTGGCATTAACCAGGATGGCAAAAGAGATCTGTGGGAGAAGGAAATCACAAATTTGGATCTCTCTTTTTTTCCTTAGTCCCTGAGCTGTCCTTGCTTTCCAATCAAACCTGAAGAGTGATTTGTATTTGAGCATCCCTAACAATAACCCCCTCCCTGGAGAAGACCATTTACAAAGGTCAGGTGCCCTATTACCTGGGAAAGGGACCCTGGGTCTAGGTCTTTAGGAGGTTCTTCTTCTGGTAAGGATAAGGATTAATTGTCACAGGCAGTGACAACAGGGGTGGACACGACCCCAAGCAAACTACAGGCTTGGGGCAATGCTGCTGGCGAGCTGCTTGGCAGAACCTGGGAACTGGGGTTGTAATAGTAGCTGAATAGGAGCCAGCAGTGTGCCCAGGCCACCAAGAAGGCAAATAGCATCTTGGGCTGGAGTTAAAAATGCTGTGGCCAGCAGGAGCAGGGAGGTGATTGTCCCCTTGGACTTGGCTTTGAGGCCACAGCTCAAGTGTTGTGTTCGGTTTTGGGCACATTGTGGAGAGGCTGCTGCTGGGCTCTGCTCACAGGGAGTTGGAGACACAACAAGGGGGAATGGTGTCAAGCTGAGGCTGGGCAGCTTTAGATTGGACATAAGGAGAAAGTTTTTCCTGGAGAGTGTGGTCAGGGACTGGAATGAGCTGCCCAGGGAGGTGGTGGAGTCACCCAGCCTGGCTGTGTTAAGGGTGGTTTGGATGTGGTCCTTGGGGCTATGGTTTAAGGTGAATCTTGTAGAGTTCTGGTTGGACTTGGTGATCCTAAGGGGCTCTGCCAGCCTGGAGGTTTCAGTGATTCTGTGAACCACCAACATTCAAGCACTCATTGAATGTTTTCCCAGAGCTGTTTGGGAGAGCTGCAGTCACAATATGTAATTCCTCTGTCTGTTGTAAGCCTGATGATTAGTGCCTCCTACATATAGACTGGGAGGTGCTTAAAATACTTGATGAATATTGAACAAGACACAGAATGAAAGTTATAAGAGGTTACCAGCAAACAAATTCCTATAGACATTCGTAAGTTGATTTAGGTACAATCTTGTTTTTCACTCTAGCTAAGCAGCATTTCCCTCTCAATAATCTTAAATAATATACATGCACATCAAAATGTCTATTGCAATGTGGAATAACCATCTTGTTAGTGCAAATGGGGCACGGTGCTGGTTTTTTGAGGACCCTGGTAGACTGAAAATCCATTTCAATTCTTTTACTGCAGATCCTAAATTTCCCTTTTTTATTGTTGCAGTATCGTATAACTTTGTCGCTTCCAACCGAGCGCTGTGCAACACAACAGGAGATGCTTTCTTCTGTCTCTGAGACTACAAAAGACACCTATAATTGTGTGTGTGTGATTATATCTGCTACAGCTCTTTCCCTACATACAAAATTCTTGGATTCAAATACAAGTACTGACTGTGGGTTTGCAGTAGCATTTAGAATCACAGAATCAGTCAGATTGGAAGAGAGCTCCAAGCTCATCCAGCCAAACCTAGCACCCAGCCCCAGGCAATCAACCAGACCACGGCACTAAGTGCCCCATCCAGGCTTGGCTTCAACACCTCCAGGGATGTGGACTCCACCACCTCCCTGGGCAGCCCATTCCAATGCCAACCACTCTCTCTGGCAACAACTTCCTCCTAACATCTAGCCTAGACCTCCCCTGGCACAGCTTGAGAATGTGTCCTCTAATTTTGTTGCTGGTTGCCTGGCAGCAGAGCCCAACCCCACCTGGCTACAACCTCCCTTCAGGTAGCTGCAGAGAGCAATGAGGTCTGCCCTGAGCCTCCTCTTCTGCAGGTTGCACATCCCCAGCTCCCTCAGCCTTTCCTCACAGGGCTGTGCTCCAGGCCCCTCCCCAGCCTTGCTGCCCTTCTCTGGACCCCTTCCAGCACCTCAACATCT
>VWZE01016585.1:1067-11123 GCA_013396675.1 Eubucco bourcierii | reverse complement strand
GTGGCAATGGGTTTGAAGTAGCAGAGGGGAGATTTAGACTGGATGTTAGGAGGAAGTTGTTTGCAGTGAGGGTGGTGAGACACTGGCACAGGCTGCCCAGGGAGGTTGTGGCTGCTCCCTGCCTGGAGGTGTTCAAGGCCAGGTTGGAGGAGGCCTTGAGTGACCTGTGCTAGTGGGAGGTGTCCCTGCCTGTGGCAGAGGGTTGGAACTGGGTGATCCTTGAGGTCCCTTCCAACCTTTCCATTCTATGATTCCCCACAATTAATTTAAGTGCATGTGGAATAAGGCCAGAGTAATGGGACTTGGAAGTTGATTCATTAGAATATTTTCTTTCTTTAAAAAGAAATTAATAATTTTTTTTTTTAAAAAATTTATATATATTCCTTGTAAGCAGAATATATAAACAGGTAGAATCCATTAAAAAAAATCCAATTTTGAGGTCTTTAAAAGCAGTTCCTTCCTCCCTGCTCACTCCTTTCTTTTCAATAAAGCTTCCAAAAGAAGTATTCAAAGACATCAAAAACACATCAGTGGTGGTTTATTTCAGACAAAGGAAGAAAACAAAAGCTAGGCTCAAAGTGTGGGTTTCCTTCCATTTCCATTCTTCTTTTGTTCTGTCTTAACTCTTTCCTGGATAGAAAAAAACCCAACCAAAACCAAAATCCATATTGTCCAATTGTCTTTCCATTAAAACCTGCAATAAGCTCCTAGAGCTTTCTAGAGGAGAACAATGAAGGCAGGCATATTTGTTCAGGTATTGATCACTCCTGTAGGATATCATGCCTTTTCTTGGGGTTGATAATCTACCATCACCTGCTGATATGGAGATTTCTACTCCCTGAACTTTGTGTGGCTGGAGGAGATTGCTGCTTTTCCTCTGTGTAATTGCTTTGAAGATTTAGGTCTAGATTTTAATCTCGGGAGGGTAATAGATCTCAGGGAATCTCAGAAAAAGAAGAAGAAAAAAAATGTTGCTAATGGGGATGCAGGCAGGCTTGAAGAAGTGTTTTCCCACCTAATAAACGACGTCCAACACATAGCTGTGGCTAGGATGTGGCAGTCACAAAACTCAGAGGGGAAACCC
This sequence comes from Eubucco bourcierii, assembly GCA_013396675.1. NCBI lineage: Eukaryota > Metazoa > Chordata > Aves > Piciformes > Ramphastidae > Eubucco > Eubucco bourcierii. The sequence continues at coordinate 10,039 of VWZE01016585.1, read as the reverse complement.
CACAGCAAACTCTCACTGGTTTCACTGCCAGTGCTCACAATCTGCCATGCAATAATGTCAGTAATTCTTTCATTATATCTGCTCAGGGGTCTGTACAGCCTTTCACATCCCAGTCCAGGGTTTTGCATTTGGAAGAACACAACTTTTTTCCTTCCCAAAAATCTATCAAATTATTATAGTAGCTGTCCAGTATCTGAAGGGGGATACAGCAAGGCTGGGGAGGGACTGTTGACAAGGTCTGGGAATGCCAGGACAAGGGGCAATGGGTTTGAACTGGCAGAGGGGAGATTTAGGCTGGATGTCAGGAGGAAGTTGTTTGCAGTGAGGGTGGTGAGACACTGGTACAGGTTGCCCAGGGAGGTTGTGGCTGCTCCCTCCCTGGAGGTCTTCAAAGCCAAGTCGGAGGAGGCCTTGAATGGCCTATGCTAGTGGGAGGCGTCCCTGCCTGTGGCAGGGGGTTGGAACTGGATGATCCTTGAGGTCCCTTCCAACCTTTCCATTTTATGATTCTATAATTATCCTTCCTTTAAACAGACAAACACAAAGTGAGGACATATTTTCTTCAGTTCTGGGCTCCCAAGTTCAAAAGGGACAAGGAACTGTAGGAGAGAGTCCAATGAAGGCTACAAAGGTGCTGAAGGGGCTGGAGCACCTCTGTGAGGAGGAAAGGCTGAGAGACTTGAGGCTGTTTTAGCTTGGAGAAGAGCAGCCCCAGAGGGGATCTGAGCAATGCTCAGCAAGAGATAAAGGGCCTGTGGGAGGCGAGAGGCTGGGACCAAGCTCTTTTCAGCAGTGCCCAGGACATCTGCCTTCTTCACACATAGTTTAGATGGTGTAATAACTCTGTCCCCAGAAAGATTTGTGAGCCTACATTAGGATTTAGTTTCAGGTCAGATTTTTTTTTTTTTCTTTTCTCAGAGTCATTACACAGAAAACCCACTTTTCTTGGAGTGCTTATTACCATGATCTGTCAACTAAACACACTACCTTGTCTTTTCTATTGATTACTGATTCAATCCATGTTGTATGTTCTGGGTAATGTGCTCCCAATGACCTGCCTGGGTTGAGGTGAAATCCCTTGGGGCCGATCGAGTTTGTGGTTCTTCTCTGTAGTGTAATACAGCAGTCTGATTTCTCTCTCCACCAAACTATTTATAGGATTATAGAATGGTAAGGTTGGAAGGGACCTCAAGGATCATCCAGTTCCAACCCTCTGCCATAGGCAGGGACACCTCCCACTAGTACAGGGCACTCAAGACCTCCTCCAACCTGGACTTGAAGACCTCCAGGGAGGGAGCATCCACAACCTTCCTGGGCAACCTGTGCCAGTGTCTCACCACCCTCACTGTAAAGAACTTTCTCCTAACATCCAGTTTCAATCTCCCCTCTGCCACTTCAAACCCATTGCCCCTTGTCCTGTCATTGCAAGACCTTGTCAACAGTCCCTCCCCAGCCTTCCTGTAGGCCCCCTTCAGATACTGGAAGGCTACTCTAAGGTCTTCTGGAAACCTTCTCTTTTCCAGGCTGCAGAGTCCCAACTCTCTTAGCCTATCCTCATAGGCGAGCTACTCCAGCCCTCTGATCATCTTCATGGCCTCCTCTGGACCTGCTCCAACACTTCCATGTCCTTCCTGTGCTGGGGGCTCCAGAACTGCACAGAGTACTTTTATATTTTTATTAATTAGCACCAAGATGATTAGAGCAGATAACACAGCTGGAGACAAGGCCCTTTCTGCCAGCTTCCACATATTTCAGTGTTCCCCATAAGACCACCAAGTATTCCATCTCTGTGGCCATCCTCCATCTGGAAGGATGCCCCCACAGCACCACCACTTTCTTTGCTGTCTTTGGCTCTGTGACCAAACTCTGCCACCATCCTGTACTGCATATAAAATCAGGTACCTAATGAAAACCCTTAGACTTCAGGCAGCCCAGAATGATGTCAACAAACCTGAAGAAATGTGATTAAATTTTTATTTATTTATTTATTTAGGGATGCTTTGTAGCAATACTGAGAGGTTGGGTTTTGTCGTGGGTTTGTTTGGGTTTCGTTCTTTGGGGTTTCTTTAGTTTTTGTGTTGGTTTGATTTATTTTTTTCATCCCCCCCCCTCCCCGTCCACCCCCTCCAATTGTTGCTGCTGCAGATAGGGAGTGTTTGAAGATCTGAAACTTTTGAGGGAAAAGTTGCTGCCTTGTTCTTTTCCTCATGCTGTGTCGACATGTTTTCATCAGCTACATTGTGTTACCTCTTCTACATTAAAGGCTAATCACAGACTTGGAGATTGCAGTTAGCAGCTACAAATAGAAAGATTTCTCCCTGTGAGACCACAGCATTCCTCAAGCAATTTTCCACCTTTATGCAGGATTTTTGGTTCGTTTCATCAAGGTTGGGTTTAGTTTTTTTGTTGTTGGTTTTTTTTTTTTCTTTGGTTTCTTACCATCTGCCTTGCAATTAAGTTATTTAAAAGCACCCACATCAAAGAAGTATTCTGGTTCCTCTGCAAACAGATCTCACTGCTGCACTGCAGAAGTGACAAAAATAACCCCCTCCTTGTTCCATGGTTTAGAATGATGAAATAAAATTTTTTTCCTTCATATTTTTGACTATTGCAAACCCAAATCAGAGGTGGGGGGGAAGGGAATGTTCTCAAAAATCTGTCTATATAAACCAAATTTTTTTTTACTGAAGAAAATCCAGCTAGAGAATGAAAATCTAATCAGCAGCACCTCTCTTCTTTGCAAGTCTCTTTTTTCCGTACATCAATGCCATAAAAATCTATGATAATTTTAATTTGGCTTGTGGTTTTACCACCATTTATTTATTTTAAATTCATTGCCTCCATTAAACCACGATGATAGAATCTCCTACTTAGATTACATTTATATATATTCATATACATACATATATGCACACACCCATATATATATATGGGTGTGTATTTATTTATATATATATGTGATGGAAAAAGATATGTGTGATTTTAATATTATTTCTAGTCTTGAGATTTTATGGAGCGTGGAGAAGATGTAGATCTAAGGAAAGAGCTGGCAGATTAAGGCTGAAGAGCAAACTTAATGCTGAGACAGCCAGCACTTCACATTTAATTGTTACTGTAAGAGGGTTGCAGGGATGAGCTCCTCAAAGGATGCAGCATGGAAACAATGAGGTTAGCCTCAGTGTAATGGTTGAGGGGAAAAGGAAATAGCATGAATAAAAGAAATAGCATGGATGAAAGAAGCTGTTTAAAGTAAAAAAACTCAGCTCTGGCATTTTCCCTGCATCATAGAATCACAGAATGGTTTTGGGTTGGGGAAGACCTTGAAGATCATCTAGTTCTAACCCCACTGCTATGGGCTGGGACACCTCCAACTAGACCAAGCTGATCAAAGACTCATCCAACCTTTCTTGAACACTTCTAGGGATGGGCTGTTCACAGTTTCTCTAGCCAACTTCTTTTTGTGTCTCACCATCCTCATCACAAAAAAATTCTTCCTGATGTCCAGTACAAACCTACCTTTCTCTAGTTTGAAGTCATTCCTCTGACTAGGTTTGAAGCTTTTGTCCTATCACTACATACCTTTGTAAAAAGTCTTCTCCAGCTTTCTTATTGGCCCATTTTACGTATTTAAAGGCCATGACAATGTCTCCCTGGAGCCTTCTTTCCCCCAGGCTGAAGAATTCTCAAACTTTCTCAGCCTTTCTTCATAGCAGAGATGGTCCAGGTCCCTGATCACCTTCACTGCTGCCTCTACACTCACTCCAACAGGTCCTCATCCTTATGCTGGGGCCCCTAGAGTTCAAATACTGGCTGGGGTGGCTGGAATTCCTTTCTAATGCTCTTTAGCCTTTCTTCATAGCAGAGATGGTCCAGGTCCCTGGTCACCTTCACTGCTGCCTCTACACTCATTCCAACAGGTCCTCATCCTTATGCTGGGGCCCGTAAAGTTCATACACTGGCTAGGGTGGCTGGAATTCCTTTCTAATGCTCTTCAGCCTTTCTTCATAGCAGAGATGGTCCAGGTCCCTGGTCACCTTCACTGCTGCCTCTACACTTATTCCAACAGGTCCTCATCCTTATGCTGGGGCCCCTAAAGTTCATACACTGGCTGGGGTGGCTGGAATTCCTTTCTGCTGCTCTTCACCATGTGCTCTCCTGCTCAACTGTAATCCCTCTGCAAACTCTGGCATCAAACTGGTAGAGGTGGGATGGATTAAAGCTCCCCTCCCTGACACTTTATCCAATAAAGCTGTAAAAAAAAAGCATATCATTTAAAATAAGACCGTTTTTATCAGAGGGGACACAATTATACTGAAGTGAAAGGCTGTGGAGGGAAAATAAATGTACAGAATCCAGTGTCTAGGGAGAAATATTTTCAAAGGTGAAAATGTGGAGCTGGCTTCCATGATGTGACAACAAATAACCTGTATAAAAAGTGACCAGAACGTGCAAACCATTTAGGTAACATTCCATTGCCCAGATGGGTGATTACCTCTGTGTTACTCAGAGTGACCTCCCTAAACAATCTGAAACCAAGCTGAGAAAATGAGATATATTTTTTTTTTTTTTTCTTGGTAGTCTTTCTCAATGACCTCTGCTGTCAACTTAGAAAGTAAGTAAATTAATCAGTTTGCATTTTGTTCAGAGCAATGTTTCCCTTTTGGCATAACAAGGTTTCTTTCAACAGCTAGTGGTCCAAATTACTAAGGGGAAAAAAAAAAAAAAAAGAGTAATTTTGCAAATTCCATTGCTCTTGTTAGACTCTGATGAGTAAACTGAACTGGGCTATTCCAGCTTCCCTGTCACAGAGACATGGAGGTGAGCAGGAGATCGTTTTAAATTTTGATATTCAGTTATTAGGTTGTTCCTAAGGATATCACAGATTGTCTGGGGCTGGTAGGGCCCTCAAAATCTTATCTAATCCAACCCCTCCCCCCTGCCAGAGCAGGATTGCCTATACCAGGTCACACAGGAACATGTCCAAGAGGGTTTTGAATATTTCCAGAGAGGGAGACTCCACAACCCCCCTGGGCAGCCTGTTCCAGGGTTCTGTCACCCTCACAGGGGAAAAATTCCTCCTCATGTTCTATTTGTAGATCATTCTTGAACTGGGATTGAGCTAAGACTAGAGAGATTTCCAGGACTGTGTTTAAAAAGAGAACATCTCACCCATGGTATCCTCATCCTTTGGTGCTCTCACTTTCAGTTGCTCATTTTCTGAGTCTGGTTCTTCCTCCTCTTCCTTGGTGGAAAGCACTGCAAGGTCACATCAATCTTCTGCATGTCCTGTGTGCCAGAGGGGTTTAGGTTGGATTTCTTTCAGGAAAGAGGGATCAGGTTTTGGACCAGGCTGTCCAGTGAAGTGGTGGATTGAGCATCCTTGGAAGCAGTCAAAAAATCTTGCAGCAATGGTGTTAAGGGACACCATTTAATGGCCATGATGGTCTTAGCTTGACAGTTGGAGTTGATGTTCAGAGGGCTGCAGCACCTCTTCCATGAGGACAGGCTATGAGAGTTGGAGCTCTGCAGCCTGGAGAAGAGAAGGCTTCGAGGAGACCTTAGAGTAACCTTCCAGTATCTGAAGGGGGATACAGAAAGGCTGGGGAGTGATTGTTGACAAGATCTTGTAATACCAGGATAAGGAGGAATGGGTTTGAAGTGGCAGAGGGGAGATGGAAACTGGCTGTTAGGAAGAAGTTGTTTGCAGTGAGGGTGGTGAGACACTGGCACAGGTTGCCCAGGGAGGTTGTACAGCCCAGGAGCACAGAATGTGATTGAAGATCACATTCTGTGCTCCTGGGCTGCACAACCTCCCTGAAGGTGTTCAAGGTCAGGTTGGATGATGCCTTGAGTGGCCTGTGCTAGTGGTAGGTGTCCCTGCCTATGGCAGGGGGCTGGAACTAGATCATAGAATGGTAAGGTTGGAAGGGACCTCAAGGATCAGCCAGTTCCAACCCCCTGCCATAGGCAGGGACACCTCCCACTAGTACAGCTCACCCAAGGTCTCATCCAATCTGACCTTAAACACCTCCAGGGAGGCAGCATCCACAACCTCCCTGGGCAACCTGTGCCAGTGTCTCACCACCCTCACTGGAAAGAACTTCCTCCTAACATCCAGTCTAAATCTCCCCTCTGCCAGTTTAAGCCCATTGCCCCTTGTCCTGGCATTCCCAGACCTTGTCAATAGTCCCTCCCCAGCCTTCCTGTAGCCCCCTTCAGATACTGGAAGGCTACTATCAGGTCCCCTCGAAGCCTTCTCTTCTCCAGGCTGCAGAGCCCCAACTCTCTCAGCCTGTCCTCACAGGAGAGCTACTGCAACCCTCTGATCATCTTCATGGCCCTCCTCTGACCCATTCCAAGATGATCTTTGAGGTCCCTCCCAACCTAAAGCATTCTATGTTAGAGATCTTATCCAGTGGAAACAATTTCATAATTTGACTTTATGAATCACCCTTCCCTGAGCTTCGACTCAATTTTTGATATTTACATTTTCGGGGACGCGCAGCACATGGATACCACAGATAACTTTATCAACTCCTCAGCAATCAAAACAGAGCGTGGATAATTTATCAGCAACTTTACCCTGTTAGATTTTCCCACTTTTCACTTTCATCCCAGTGATTGAAAGTAACCACATTTCAGTTAATTGTCAAGTTTTGAGAGAATTAGGCTGAGCGTTTTCAAAGCGGTGTCAGAGGGAAGCATCTCGGTGGTGGCAATCGCTTTGTTGCTGTGTGGTGGTTGTCTTAGAAGCTTCTTGAAGATGAAACTTTTGTGCAAATGAAGGAAGAGGGGTTTTGAAGAGCTCTGTAAAAGGGAAGATCAGAGGTGTCGTCTCTCTGCTCCTCTTATCTAACGTCAGCTCACAATGAATTCGTTTTCACGCGTTATGTTCCTTTCTTTTTTTCTTTTGAGCCCAAACTTAATGGGAGTCGATAAAAAGATTTGCACTGATTTCAGGAGAAGCTGTCCCCATATGAAAGAGGGCATCCAGCAGTCCCTCTTGTTACTGCTGGTGGACTTGAGGCTGGTGGAGCTTATGTCCTAGCACAGAAACATGCAGATTGGCAAAACCCCTCAGAGTTACCAAGTCCAACCTAGAACCCTACTCTACAAGATTCACCTTAAACCATAGCCCCAAGCACCGCATCCAAACCACCCTGAAACACAGCCAGGCTGGGGGACTCCACCACCTCCTTGGGTAGCTCATTCCAGTCCCTGACCACACTCTTCAGAAAAAACTGTTTCCTAATGTCCAATCTAAACTTCCCCAGCCTCAGCTTGAGGCCATTCCCCCTTGTTCTGTCTCCAATTCCCTGTGAGCAGAGCCCAGCAGCAGCCTCTCCACCATACCCTAGCATTATCACTCCTTTCACTTAGCTTTCTTTTCCTTCTTTAGAAGTCTCCATCTGCAGTTTCTGTCCCCAAAACAATGCTTTGCCTTCCAACCTTGTGATATTTCATGTGTCTCAAATTACATTAGGTAAAAAAAAAAAAAAAAACATCAACCCTATCCACTCGTCATCGAGCGACTTAAGTAAAAGCAAGAAGAAAGATATTGTAGGTTTTGTACTAATAACATTGCATTGTAATGTTTTCATTTAAAGTAATTGAGAGGTTAAATCCATGGAGCTGAAAGGGTGGCAGCAAGCATAGGGATTGTAGCTTCTCTACTCATAAAACTGCATTGTAATGTTTTCATTTCAAGTAATTGAGAGGTTAAATCCATGGAGCTGAAAGGGTGGCAGCAAGCATAGGGATTGTAGCTTCTCTACTCAAAAAACTGCATTGTAATATTTTCATTTCAAGTAATTGAGAGGATAAATTAATGGAGCTGAAAGGATGGCAGCAAGTGTAGGGATTGTAGCTTCTCTGCTCATAAAACTGCATTGTAATGTTTTCATTTCAAGTAATTGAGAGGTTAAATCCATGGAACCGAAAGGGTGGCAGCAAGCATAGGGATTGTAGCTTCTCTACTCAAAAAACTGCATTGTAATGTTTTCATTTCAAGTAATTGAGAGGATAAATTAATGGAGCTGAAAGGGTGGAAACAAGCACAGGGGTTCCTCCACTGTTGTCAGAAGATTGCATGTCTAAGGGGAAGCTTCACATCTTCTTTAGGAATGTTTTACCAGGCAATAAGTAAAGTAGTCAGGACCACAAGGATTGGCAACTCTGAATAATGTAAATTAATACATACTTTTAAAAAATATTATGTGTAATGTCATGAAACATCACTGTGGCCCAGTGCTGGGCTCATTGCATTCTTTTCAAGTGTTGAGGAATGAAGTTGTTCTTCAGAGGAGGGTCCTCCAGGGCTGCATTTATTCCAAGGACTTGCAGTATGGAGTTCAAGCATAAAAGTGTAAGCAACACTTCTAATTCACAGGAAAAAAAAAAACAAAATCCAACCACCAAACCAACCATTCTTAAAGGAAGAGCAGATATTCAGAGTGAGCTGTGTGATGCCTCTACATTAATGTCTGCTCTGTAACGTACATTTTAATGAGCAGGTGTTAATGAGCAAGTTCTAAAAGCTGAGCTATTCTCTCAGGATAATGGCTGCCTCAGAAATAAAACCTTTTCACCTAAACAGAGTGGGGAGAAAAAAACCAAAACCCTTCCACATATTCTCAAGATTTAAGTGCAGCCCATCTGAGGAAGAATAAACCCAGACACCAACCCACTATTAGGAAGGACGTGGAAGTGTTGGAGTGGGTCCAGAGGAGGGCCACAAAGATGATCAGAGGGCTGGAGCAGCTCTCCTATGAGGACAGGCTGAGAGAGTTGGGGCTCTGCAGCCTGGAGAAGAGAAGGCTTCGAGGGGACCTGATAGTAACCTTCCAGTATCTGAAGGGGGCCTACAGGAAGGCTGGGGAGGGATTATTTACAAGGTCCTGCAATGACAGGACAAGGGGCAATGGGCTTAAACTGGCAGAGGGGAGATTTAGACTGGATGTTAGGAGGAAGTT
>VWZE01016583.1:9007-39424 GCA_013396675.1 Eubucco bourcierii | reverse complement strand
ATTTTTTTTTTTTTTTTTTTTTTAATGAGGCACTGGAGCAGATTGCCCAGAGAGATGGTAGATGCCCCATCCCTGCACACATACAAAGTCAGGTTGGACAGGCCTCTAAGCAACCTGATGCAGTTAAAGATGTCCATGTGCACTGGAGGGGGATTAGACTAGATGACTTTTAAATATCTCTTCCCACCCAAAACCTTATCTGATTCTGTGTTTCTCCTCCTCTGTGGGCCCTTCCCTGACCTGGGTTGTGGCTCATCCCAGAAAGCATTAAAATGTACTTAGTTGCCACTGACTGCCAAACCAAGTTCACATGCTATAAACTGCATCACTCTGCTTTCTGTTGCAGTATCACTGAAGTTTACAGCGCTAGTAGGGAATCTGACATTCTGTATTAAATGATAGAGCTTTAGAAACAGAGAAGAAAGAGACCAAGAAGGGATAATGGGTTGGGTGTGATGAAAACTTAGACTAAAGATTCTTAAAACTTACTCTAACAGATCCCATTGACCTCCTTATGTCAGGATGTAAACAGTTATTTGCTAAAGTCAAGAGCACTAAGTATTGCTCTTTCATGTAAAGGACTCAGGCTTTAACTCAACCACAAACTACTGTGTTTGTTTCATTGTCTTGGGTTTACTGTTGCAAATACAGTTTGCAGAACTGAGGAGGTAAATCTCAGTTTTGCAAACTGAGTAGAAGTAACTTGGCTGTTACCTCCTCATCCCACTACAGGGCCCAAGAGCTCAAAGTCCAGTTCTGATATAGCCCTATTTTGGAAGATACATGTCCTGACTTGCCCAGGCATTATCCCATGGTCCCTTCCCTCTGCTGGGGTAGGATGAAGCAGAGCACAGGAATAAGACAATAGGCTTGGAGACACCCACTTTGAGGGTCCAAGACTTGCCCACACTTGTTCCTCCCAAATAAGGGAAAGCAAGCTCCTAATGTGGTCAGATTTGGCAAGGTGCCATTCTGATCGGTGAATCTCTGTGGCCAAGGGATCCGTTGTATTCAGGCAAACAATAAATAGGCTTCTGTCACATGTTTTTTGCTTTTACTTTTGCTTTGCCTGCTCTACTCTGAGACATTATGCTCTGCTTTGCCTTCAACGACTTTCAAGACACCAACAGAATTCCCTTCAAGCCTTGGGTACTGTCTGATACTATTTTGTGAGTAAATATTCAAAGCCTCTCTGTAAGAAATTCTGTAACTAGATTCTATTGTGCCTTTCTGCCTTAGTTGCAGGAAGGACCTCTCAAGACCCTGGTGGGCAAGAGGTGTAATTGAAACTAAGAACATCTGGAATTTTAAGTTTAATGTTTGTATTTGCTAGTTGATTCTTAAAGTGTTCTAGTTTTACCTGTTCCCTGTGATCCAAACCTATCCAAATGGTGCGTTTCAAACATTGTAAATAAGTTTTCAGGTGAGATTTAATGTTAATAAACGATGTTGATAGCTATGAACAATCTTCACCTGCATATCAAAATTAATATCGATTATTAATTTTACATAATTTGTAAGAAGCCCTCACAGCTGTGTAGCCACAGCTCAGGCTGCTGAGGGCATTTGCACAGCAGGAGCCACAAGGTAGAGCAGAAACAGAAAAGGAGCAAAGATAACAACACTGGCTCTGAGTTAGGATGGTTGAGGTGGCAATGATGGCAGCTCAAGTGTTCATGAAAAAAGACCATCTTGGGGAGGTATAAAATGCTCAAGAAATAAAAAAGGAAGGTGAAATAGGGAGAATGGGCACCCTCTATGATGTGCCCTGGGGCTGTGTAGGCCAACTCTACCACCCATAAGATGGTGCTTATGTAGTCAGCAGAGGTTTTAGGATGCTGTATGGAGGTGGTGAGTTCCTCATGCTCAGTTTGGGAGCTCATTAAGAACCAGCTATACTGTGTGTGTTTATGCTTTTAGCTCAGAGCTGTTTATGTCCTATTTATAGAATAATTTTCCCACAGCTAAAGATGCCCAAGAGAGAGGGATGAAAAGAGGAGGGGAGGCATTTTTGTCACTATTTTTCTTTCAAATCAAGGTACTTACAAAACTTTTAAAAATCAGAAGCAGGACCAAATGTTTAACACAACTTCAACTTAACTAATTGAAGTGTGTAACAGTGCACACCCATCTTTCTGACTTGGAGTTCAAGAGTAGGCCAGTGATGCTCATATTGCCACTCAGTTAATACATCGATGCGATTGCCCTGCCATGAGGTCAGACATTCTGGAGAGAGGAGACCACAGGAATGTGGCAGACACATTGCTGGCAATAATTCTGTCTCTTGTGGGAGGAACTCAAGTGCTGAGTAAAAAGAGAAGGATGTATCTGGACAGTTTTCAGTATTTCATGTTTGGCTTGAAGCCTTGAAGTGGACAGGAAAAAAAAAAAGAACTCAGAACATTTTAATTTATGGGACAAACAAAAGGTTCTTTTAATCAAAATTTAGGAGCCAATTTAAACAAACAGCACTTGGAAGACAGCCTGGAAGAAAGAAGACATTATGCTACCACAAAACAAACTTCAGAAAATCAAAATGCATTGGTAAAATGAATCTAAAATGAAGCACAGGGAAGACCAGGGAGTGATGGAGCCACGTTGAATGCAAAATATTAAATTCCAAGAGAAACACATGAAAATGCATGAAATTAGAGCAACAAGTCAGATATTCAGCTGCTCTGGGCCAGATTTGAGAGACAGAGGTAAATCCTGTGTTTGGAGGCTCTCTCATCCATGGCAAAGAATTAGCCTGGACCACAGAGTGTTTTTGCTTAAAAAAATATTGTTGGTTGTGAGACATTTCTCTAGGAAGGGACAGAAAACTTCAAAGCTTGAGAAAGGCTCAGAACAAGTTGGGGTTTTTGGGCAGATTTCCTCCCTCCTGTAAAACTCAAGAGGTAGACTAATGGGGGAGGATTCAGACTGTGCCTATGATACAAGGCTGTGGAAACTGTTTTTATTTGTGCTAGCTTTGCACTCTCAGCATAACTATAAATAGAAGAAAGAGAAGTCCTGGGATTTAGGAGCAAATCAAGGAATTACAGAACTTTAGAGGTGAGAAGGGACCTCCAGAGATCATCGAGTCCAACCTCCCTGCCAGGGCAGGATACCCTAGGGTAGCCTGCACAGGAATGCACCCAGGTGGGTTTTGAAAGTCTCCAGAGAAGGAGACTCCGCAACCTCTCTGGGCAGCCTGTTCCAGTGCTCTGTCACCCTCACTGTAAAGAAGTTTCTCCTCATATTGAGGTGAAACCTTCTATGTTCTAATCTGTAGCCATTGCTCCTTGTCCTATCGCTACTGACCAATGAAAAGAGATTGCCACCATCCAGTTGACACCCACCCCTCAGATATTTGTATACATCGGTCAGATCTCCTCTCAGTTTTCTCTTCTCCAGACTATAAACAGCCCCAGGTTTCTCAATCTCTCTTCACAGGGGAGGTGCTCAGGTGCCCCAATTATCCTTGTGACTCTCCGCTGGACTCTTTCCAGCAGGTCCCTGTCTGTCTTGAGCTGGGGAGCCCAGAACTAGAAATAATGGAAAATAATACATGTTTGGATGCAGCAACATTTTGTAGGCCATGTGAAGGTTTTTGGGTAACTGAAAATCCTTTGGGCAATTTAATTTTTTTTTTTCTCTGTCAGCATGATTCATTTTTCTGTGCTCTGCTAAGTACTGTCTTGCCTGCCAGCACTCAGTCACTGCAAAGTTAAAAACTGAGATAATTTTCCTGTTGTTGACCATGGCATTCTTTTTAAGATCCTTGACAGAGTCATTTCTAGTACAACAGCAAAACCAATCAACTTACCTTGTTTTCTGACTTCTTTAATGGACTACATTAACCCTCATGTTTAAGGGTCAGTTCTGCATCCTATCTCAGTTATTACTAAAACTTCCCCTGCTGCAAGCATCCTTGCCTCATTTAGGAGCCTTTCAAATATATTTTTTTCTTATATATATTTCCCCGTTATCCTTTGCATTTGGGGACAGTCATGGGTAATAAAGTAGTGTGCCTCCAGCATCCTTGTCTTATGTCTCATAATCTCTTCTTTCCCATTAGGCTCACAATAACTTCACACTGGCTACTAATGTACTCCAACCATCTGGCCACAGCCATGATCAATCCTTCTTCCTATTTACCAACAGTTTTTTTGCATCCTCCAAGGACTCTTGCTAGTTCTGAGTGCCTTGGAGATACTTTACATCATGTGCTTGTGCAGCACCTAGCACTGTGAGTTCTTGAATCCTTGCTAGGTTCTTAGGGACTGTAACAAGATTAATGGAAGTGGTTATGAGAAGGAAGATTGTACTAGGTGGAAATCAATTTTGCATATCAGTGTCATCTCATAGACTGATTTTTATGAATACAATGGGTTGTGATCAGTAGTGCAGCGTCTAGTTGCAGGCTTGTGACTAGTGGTGGTCCCTGGGATTAGTACTGGGTCCAGTCTTGTTCAACAGCTTGTTCACAACTGGATGAAGGAAGAGAGTGTGCCCTTAGCAAGTTTGCTTGTCATACAAAACTGAGAAGATTCTAGAAGTCTGTGCTGTCAGTGAGTTCTGGGCAGGCTGGAGAGCTGGGCAGAGGTGACTCATGAAGCCAGCAAAGGCAAGTGTAGAGTTCTGCACCTGGGGAGGAAGAATTCTACACATTAGTACAGGTGAGGGGTTGGTCTACTGGCAAGTAGCTATGTGGAGGAAGATCTCAGAGTGCTGGTGGACCATAAGATAACCAAGGGCCAGCAATGTGCCCTTGTGGCCAAGGAGGCCAGTGGCATTCTGGGGTGCATCAAGAAGAATGTGACCAGCAGCTTAAGAAAGTTCTCCTCCTCCTCTACTCTGCCCTGATAAGGCTGTACCTGAAGTACTGTATCCAGTTCTGGGCTCCTCAGCATGAGAGGAACAAAGAACTACTGGAGAGAGTCCAACAGACGGCCACAGATTTGGTTAGGGGACTGGAGCACCTCTCTTGCAAGGAGAGACCGAGGGACCTGTGGTTCTTCAGCTTGGAAAAGAGACTACTGATAGGGGATCTTATAAATGTATATAATTATCTAAAGGGTGGAAATCATGAGGATGGGACTGTGGTCCTTCCAGTGGTGGCCAGTGACAGGACAAGGACAATGGGTACAAATCAGAGCACAGGAGACTTCACTTGAACTTAAGGAGAAACTTCTTTATTTTGTGGCTAACAGAGCACTGAAACAGGCTACCCAGAGGTGTCCTTCTCTGGAGACTTTCTAAACCTGTCTGAATTCATTCCTGTGCCACCTGATCTAGGTGAACCTATCTTAGCAGGAGGATTGGACTAAATGATCTCCAGAGGTCCCATCCATCCCCTACCATTCTAAGATTCTATGAGTTTGTGATTCTGTGATTTTGCACCACTAATAACTTTCTCAGTAAAGACAGAACTTGAATACATGGGTAAATGCATGAACTGCTTCTCCATGAGGGAGTTCTCTTTCAGCCAAGGCTGATGTGTGAGCTGATGTGAGGTGACATTTCACTCAGTAGTGGAGTAAAGTGCTGTCTCTGGGCAGATGGTATTGGATTCCAGTGCTCACAGTTTCTCACCTGTAATGAATCAGGAACTAAGAAAGAAGAAAGTGGGTTTTGTATCTGTGGCAATATACTTAGTAACAGACCCAAGGAGGAAGAAGAAAAAAAAAAAAAGAAAAAAAGAAAAAAAAAAAGTTCCCAATAGTTTATGTTCCAGACAGAAGCAGGTAATTTATAGCTTTTCTACTGATTTAATCAAGACATGGTGTCTTGTCCTACCCAGAGCTTATAGTCTTGTACTATGATGAGTTTTGCCATAACTGTGATGCATGGCTCACACAGAGTTGAAGGTCAGAGAGTAACTTCTGCTCACAACCATCTGTATATTTTAACCTGATCCTTATCCATGAGCTGCTCATAGATTTCAGAGGCTGTTAAAGGCAGATGGAGCCATTATGATTATCTAGTCTGACCTGCTGCAAGACACATTAAATGTCAACTAATAATTCCTGCATCAAACCTTTCATGTCATGTTCATCTAGGCGTATTTTGAAGGAAAAAAAGGATCAATTTAGTGTGCACATAAAGGTGTCAGAAATTACAGTGGATCATTGCATCCTTTAGGAAGCTGTTTAAATGGATATTGACATTTCTGCTACTAGTTCTGGGTGGGCAGTGGCTTTCTGCTGTGCTTACTCAAAGGTGATCAGCCACTTAATGATTTGGTTCATCCTTATTGAAGCCATTTTATGTCACTCCTGGTTTGCTCTAGCCTGGGACAAATTAAGTGCGTGCAAAGACAGAATGATACTGGAGGAAGTATGATAGGTAAATAAAGCCTAAGCTGTGGTTGATCCACTCATTTTTCTGATAGTATATAAAACTAAGACCTCAAAAGATCAAGTTAAATTATCTTTCTCACAGATTAGTTACCATCCTGTACAGTGTATAGTTTAGTTCACCCTGGACATCTGAACTTGGGATTCATTGACTTAAACAGTAGTGGTTAAGAGGGCCCTTGCAATGCCCTCAAGATGTCTGCACAGGATTCACAGGTAAGGTACAAGACATCAGGGAGGTCTTGCTTTCAGAACTGGCAATTGGAGGACGGAGAGGTACTCCTCAGTGCTTAAGGAGATACCTGTGAGCACTCAACATCTATGAGTAGACAACCATTATACCTCTTCTTTCTAGGGAATGATTGCATTATTCTCTGGGCTCTGCTATTGACTAGATCTCTGCTGTCTATAATGTGAAGCTGATGAAGTTCAACAAGGACAACCGTAAGGTCTTCCACCTGAGAAAACATAATCCAGAAGTGCTGCACAGAATAAGGTCTGCCTGGCTAGAAATGGACTTGGGAGGCCTAATTGATTATAAGCTCAATATGAGTGAGCAACATGATGCTGCAGTGGGAAAGAAGACCAACAAAGAGCTGGATTGCATCAACAAGGGAATCACCAGAAGAGGTAAAGTCAATATCCCTGCTCAGTATGTGTCAGGTCACACCTGGAATACTGTGTCCAGTTTTGATCCTCATTGTATAAAAAGGATGTGAATAGGCTGGATAGGGTCCAGTATTAAAAGATACCTACAAAGGAGTCACATGGGAAAGATGAGGGGTAATGAGCATAAGTTACTCCTTGGGAGACACAGGAGGATAATTGTCTCAGTGAGATCAATCAACCATTGGAATAATTTTTCCCGGGCAGTGGTGGATTCCCTAACATTGCACACTTTTATGATTCAGCTGAACAGGGTGCTGGGGCATCTTGTCTAGAATGTGCTTTTGTCAAGAAAGGGTGGACCAGATGATTATTGAGGTCCCCTCCAACTTACTATTTTATGATTGTATGATTGCTGACTCTCATGCTGTTCATGGGTACTACAACATGTTACAGAGTACATTTTTCAACCACGATACCATGACCAGTTCTATGAAATGCAACTTTTCACTGTTCTATTTAATTCTGTGCAAAACTCCATGTATTAATCAACCAGGAGTCCAGGAATTAATGGCATTTTCTCATTTCTTGTAATTCATACCTGCAATGGCATGATGCCTCCCCTGCGTGACGGCAAACAGTAAAACTGCATATCTGTCACACTTAATCAAGGAGAAATATTAGAGGTAATTTGTGTTAAAGATCTACTTGAGTAGATTTTACACAGCTTTGCTGATATATAGTCCTAAATGACTCCTGAAATAAATTCCCAGGAATTAAGCCTAAAATAGTATATATCTATAAAAAAAATCAATACGAATCCTCAGTCCTAGAACTTTCATGAATTTCAGAGGTATGAGGTGATCACAGCATACAAATCGATTTTTCTGGCTGTCACCCTAAATATAAGTATCTAGATGGCGGAGGTAGATGCTCATACATTCTGTTGCACACACACACTTCCCTATGGTGTTTTACAGAAGTAAAGGTATGAATGTTTTATGGATTAATTCATGCTCTATATTCATATCTGCCTCATGGGAGATAAAATTCTCAAATTCTCTAGTAATTATGCTTTTTGGAGCTGGGAGAATCCAAAAGCAAAATTGAGAGCTGGTGCTGATTTCCATTTTGTCTGTGTGACTCGTCTCTGCTTACAGCACCACTGAGTTCTGCCTTTCTAACCAGAAGTGTCTGAGAATTAACTAATGTGAAATTCTGGATGCATTAGTGTCAATTAGAAATTCCCCCTACAATCTGCCAGTGATTTCAGTGGAACCAGGATTTATGCCTGTATTGCTCCTCAACTGCATGATGAGAGTGAGTCATTCACAACGGTTCTGTAGGACCATGCTAGAGTGGGGAAGCAGCCAGGGACCATGGCCTTCTCCAGAGAACAGACCTCTGCTCTCATGAGGGTTAGTTTGCTTCAACACAAAAGAAGCAAAACTTCTTTCTGATACTGTATCTGAAAAATACATCTAGTACTTATTGTTCAATATATATACCTGGATATTTATCTGGATAGCAGTTTGTGAGTCCTGTCTCTTAGAATCATAGAATCATAGAATGGTAAGGTTGGAAGGGACCTCAAGGATCATCTAGTTCCAACCCCCTGCCATAGGCAGGGACACCTCCCACTAGGACAGGTTACTCAAGGCCTCATCCAATCTGGCCTTGAACACATCCAGGGAGGGAGCATCCACAACCTCCCTGGGCAACCTGTTCCAGTGTCTCACCAACCTCACTGCAAACAACTTCCTCCTAACATCCAGTCTAAATCTCCCCTCTGCCAGTTTAAACCCATTGCCCCTTGTCCTGTCATTGCAGGACCTTGTAAATAATCCTTCCCCAGCCTTCCTGTAGGCCCCCTTCAGATACTGGAAGGCTACTATCAGGTCCCCTCGAAGCCTTCTCTTCTCCAGGCTGAAGAGCCCCAACTCCCTCAGCCTGTCGTCATAGGAGAGCTGCTCCAGCCCTCTGATCATCTTTGTGGCCCTCCTCTGGACCCACTCCAACACTTCCATGTCCTTCCTGTGCTGAGGGTTCCAGAACTGCACACAGTACTCCAAGAAGAAGTTGTAGAAGTTGTTGAAGTAGAAGATGTTTTCCAGGTGATACCATGATCTCTGTCTCATTCATGTTACTGTGCTGTCACAACATAGCAATAAAACAAACCCAGAAGATATCTCCAATAATGAAGTTGCATGGCTCTGGTTTTCTACATAAACTGGAATAGCAGATGGCATTGCAGTCTCAAGCATGGTAAACAACACTTTTCCTTGTAAACATGGTGTTCTATAATTGTGGCTCTGCTGATCACAATTCAGCACATAAGAATTAAAACAGACAGGAACTTTGGATGACAAATTAACTTCCCTGAGACAGTACATCTTTTCACCAGAGGGACAGAATGACAGGGTTAGGAAGATTTACTCCACTCTCCATATTTTGTTTGAAACAAGCTGCAAATGGCCTTGGAACCTGTTTCTGTTTCCTCTTGGAGTCTCAAGATACTTAGGTTATGAAATCATCCTCTCAAAATATGTTATTCTGCAGTGGTTTGTGCACCATATTCAAGGGTCCTTTCTTTTCTGTCAGTCTGTGAGAACTGTGCCACATTGTGAGGACATTTCATATGTCCTCAAAGTATATAAAACTCTAAGTGTTCCCACTGACTGCCATGGCTCAAGTAAGGAACTAGTGGGAAATGTGGAAGGTGTCTCCTTTGAAAGTCTTCTCTGGAGACTTTCAAAACCCACCTGGATGCGTTCTTGTTTAAACTACCCTAGGGGATCCTGCCTTGGCAGAGAGGTTGGACTTGATGATCTCTGGAGGTTACTTCCAACCTCTAATGTTCTGTGATTCTGTGAAAGGCTGCTTGCCTCCTGCTCCAGTGTGTGACTGCTAGACTGCTGTACAAAGCATCATTCACTGGAATGATCACTAGAGATTCCCAGTGATCAATTTCTCAGTGTCCTGTTTCTTTGGTTCAAGTAGAGTACTAAAATTGTGGAGATGAGAGCCACGGAGAGGAAGAATTGTAGAACAATATTACCTTTTGTACTTAGTCTTTCTTGCCTCATGTGGTTTCACTCCATCCACTTTTTGCTACTGAATCTTTCCTATAGGGTTTGTTTTAGCTTGATCCTTCTTTTTCACAAAGACATTTTATTTTAAAACATGAGCAGAAAGCTTCTGAGCCCCTGTACTTCCAAAATTACCATGACCTCAGAGATGGAATAACTTTAAATGATGAGCACTAAAGTTATCCTCAAGAGTAGAAATGAAATATTTAGGATCTGAAGAACTTCCATTTTAGCTGTTCTTCTTTTCAGTGTAACATTTCTATTCAGCTTACACACACACACACACCTCATTTCAATTGCAGACTTTGCATAGCTGCTCATAATAGTGAAGAAAAGTATTTCAGAGCTTTATATTTATCTAAGCATCTATATCAAAGCTTACAAGCTCAATCCTTGCAAATATATCCCCAGTGTTCGAAGATCTTTTATTTCTGGATCTTGCTCAGCTGAAAAAGGAGTCTGTTTTTCATATTTCTCTGGTGGCAGCTCTAATGCATTTTGACTGCTGGGAGTCAACATAAAATGCCACAGTAGGCTTTTAAGTGTGCATGTATATGTATCACGAAAGGTTTAAGAAAATATTTCCTTCTTTGGTGCAGGTTATTCATTATCAAATCAATACCGACAAGATTAAAATATTTAGTTATTACAATTCAAAAAGCAGAAAAAAGTTCCAGAATAAATTCCATTACCTTGTAAGTAGCTTTTAAGCTTTCTCTTACACATTACTTGCCACACTCAGTCCGAGTTGACACATACCCATCTCTGCAAGCTTGAGGACAGCAGGCAAAATCCCTGCAGAGGTCTACCATACAAGAGTGTGAATAGTAAGAACTACTTCCCATCTCTCAGTGCTAGTTAAAAAAGTTTTTTAAAGTTGTAACAGGGGTATAGAAAGTTGTTACATGTTTTAACAAGTTTCCACATGGCAACTCCAGCTGAGTACAAAAAGGGTTCTTGTTGCATTGCGCTACCACTGCATAACACAGCTAAAATAGAGTAAAGGAAGATGTCAATTAAGTTGATAAAGTCCTGGTTGGGATGAACCAAGCTGCCCCTAAGCTAAAAGCCACCCCTGCATTTCTACATCTTACAAGAGGCAAAGCCAAATATCAGTTTCTTATGGAAATTATTTAGTTTCTTCAAGAGTCAAATCATTAGTGGGTTGAAAGAAGAATATTCCTCTGGGTGAAAGAGGATTTGAAAATGCAAATGATGAAGTGTGAATTGTCAAGAGTGAATAAAGATACAAAGACATAATTAGCATGAACATTTGAGAAAAGTCACAAACACCACTAAATTTAGACTATTTCTCAGACTGACATAGGGTAGGATTTCGGTCCCTCAGTATTCTGCTATAGAAATAGTGGTGGCAAGTCCTGTAGGTCTCCAAGCCAACCTTCCTCCAAAGTGGAACTAACTCATGACCAAGTCAGGTCAGCCAGGGTTCTGTCTAATCAGCTCTTGAACACCTCCAAGAACAGAGATTTTTCTCCACCCCTTTGGACACCTTGTTCTTTTCTAAACAATCCCTTGACTCATCAGCCTTTAGAAAGCAGAGTTTAGTGTTGCCATCTTTACAACTACCTTTTGAGTAGTTGTCAGATGCTGTGGTATCTCCCCTTAGTTTTCCCTCCCCTGGCTAAATCAGGTCATCTCCCACAACCTCTCCTTGACTTATCCAGATTTTTATGGACTTTCTGGTCCTTTCTGGACCCTCTCCACTTTGTCTCCATCCCACTTGAATTGTACTCATTACTCCACTTCCATCAAGACAGAAGTAGTAATAATTTTCCTGAATCTGCTCATTGTGCTCTTCTTGATGTTGCATCTTTAATTGAGGCATTCACATCCAAGATGCTTTGCTTGGTTCTGTTGGTAGAGAACTGGAGCGAGAGAAGCACCTCTAAGCATGACTCACCTCATATTCTAGTATATAGCTAATAGAGGCCAAATAAATATCTTGCTAGTGCTTTTTACTTACCATTGGAGTGGGGACTAAAAGCTGCTGCTGAAATCTACAGAGGAAATGTCTAACATCAAATAAAATATATCCCACCTGTCCAGTTGCTAGGAGTAGTTCTTCATAAATGAGTAAATAAGTATGACAGGTAATTATCAAAACCTTCTAAGGAGAAAGTAACTATTTTCTCATTCAAATGTACTGAACTCTTGATGATGTTTTCTATCAAAGAAAGCAAATTTTCAAAGCTATCCAAGCATCTGTATATGCAAATAGCCACCTACTAGAGATCAACTAAGTGAAGAATTTAGGTGTTGAAAAGATACAGTGAAATGGGTTCCTTACTCACTCCCAGGCTTGTCAATCTCACCAGCTATCCCAGTTTCCTTGCAAATGTGTTTTTTTATTGCCCTTTTGATGGTGGACTTCTAAGTTGCTTTGTTACTTTTTGAAACCAGCCTATATATCACGAGCATCAGCCAGACAAGGATGTGATTGCATCTGGTACATCAATTTCCAAATTCTTCCAGGGAGATATCTGCTCACTGTGCATCCCCATAAAAACTGCAGCACTATGTTCTCTGCTCACTTTTAAAACATGTAATCAGAATATATATCTAGGTGTAAGTAAGTCTTGGTGTTAACAGATTTGTATTGCATTCCCTTTTACAGTCTGAATGTCTTTAAATCCCTTTACCAGATGCAATTCCTGCAAAGAATTGGCAGAAGAGCTGCAATTTAAAAGACACTCCCTAAGCTATTACGATAAAAATCAGTCTTCCCTGACTGTCATCTGTAATTCCTAGCTTGCAGGTGGGCACCCATGTAATTATACACCCATACCACGCACACACACGCACACATTCACACTCTTTCTATATCAAGATTGATTACTTGCGATGATGCAAACATCATTTTTAGAATGATATGAAACATTTGTTTCACAGCAAACTAATGAAGATGCTCTATGATGCCTTAAAATACCTATTTTCCAGTGGAGGACTGTGTGTCTGAAAATAATTACAAGAATGAACTCCAGATGGTCTCACTGTCAAGGTACAGTAGGTCTTTGTTTGGCTTAACTAGCATGAACGCTAGCAGAGAGAAATCAGATAGTCACGAGGCTGAACGAAGCACATATTCAGTGACATGTCTCTTCAGGGTTATTCAGGTAGCATACTTTGAACTTGAGAGAGAGCAAATAAACTGGTATGAACAAGAAAACAAGCAACAGAGTACACAAATACTGTGTTGAGTGTTATCACAACTGCTCTGGGCAGCCGTTCCTGGAGGCGTTCAAGAAATGTGTACACGTGGCACTATGGGACATGGTTTAAAGACCATGGTTGTGTTGGGTTGATGGTTGGACTCAGTAATCTGAAAGGTCATTTCCAACCAAAATGATTCTATGTTTCTACATATCACAGTCATGCATCGACAATATAGTATGGTATAGCACTGAACATTTATGTATATGATTCATGACCATATTAATGAGTATATCAGTTTATATATATATATATATATATTATTTATAAATAAATATATATATGTTAAGTATATATATAAAGTGTGTGTGTGTGTATATATATAAATAGTGTGTGTATATATATATATATACACACACACTTTTTTTTCCCCACAGAATACACATCAACGAGGAGGGAAAATAACCAATAACAAAATGAACCAAACACACATACACACACCAAAAAAACCCCAAAACAACAAACACAACAACAAACTACAACACACAGGATGAGAGTAAGACCCAAAGCAGTCTTTCTAAGTCCAAACCTCTGTGTGCTGCTGCCTGAATTGCAACTGTTTTGCTGTTACTGCTGTCTCTGCTGTCCCCTCACAGAGCTCAGCTGTGGGAGTTACATGGCTGGATGTACCCAGCCTCAACAATGTAACTCCTCTGTGAACAGTGTTTTTTTTGGTTTTTTGGTTTTTTTTTTTTTTTTTGAGGTGGGTATGTTTTTTGTTAGTTTGTTTGGATTTTGGTGGGTTTTTTTATGTTGGTTAGTTGGGATTTTTTAGGGTTTAGGTTTTTTGTTTGTTTAAATGAAGTTTTTCTGTGCCCCTACAATAGGCTTACAACACAGTCCTTTATGAATCCTTTTGGCCACCAGCCCTGCAGGTGATAGGATGTGGTTTATGCTGCAGACAGTCTGTTATGCCAGACTGGTGGAAATAAATAACATACCCTAAATAGCGTATGATGAACTGAAAACACAATTGTCTGGGAGGGAGCTACTGCATTTTTAGCTGCCTACCCAAGAAATCTATGTGGGATCACAGAGAAGGGAGACCAGTGGTCTAGTACAGGAGTTTGAGAGATCAAACACTGTTGTGGATTAACTTTAGCTGACAGCTAAGCACCACCCAACCACTTGCTCATTCACCGCCAGGAGGATGGAAGACAGAACTGGAGGGGTAAAACTGAGAAAACTTGTGGGCTGGGATAAAGACAGTTTAACAGGCAAAGCAAAAACTGTGCACACAAAGCAAAACACAGAATTAGTTCAGCGCTTCCCATCTGCAGGCAGGTATTCAGCCATCTCCAGGAAAGTAGGGCTCAATCACACATAACAACTACTTGGGAATAAAATGCTATCACTCTGAACTTCCTCCTCTTCCATCTTTCCCCAGCTTTATATGCTGAGCATGGTGCCATATGGTGTAGAGCATCTTTTTGGCCAGTTGGGCTCAGCTGCATCACCTCCCAGCTTTTTGTGTACCTCCAGCCTATTTCCTCATGGGGTGGTATGAGAAGCAGAAAAGGTCTTGCCTGTCTAAGTGCTACTCCCAGTAAATAAAACATCCCCGTGTTATCAATGCTGTTTTCAGCACAAATCCAAAACATAGCCCCATACCAGCTACTGTGAAGAAAACTAACTCTATTCCAGAAAAAACTGGTACAGATGTGCATAAAATTGTAGGACTGAGAGAGTATTAGGATAATAGAATGGTTTGCATTGAAAAGGACCTTCAAAGATCTTCTAGTACAGCCTCCTGTCATAGGGAGGGACAGCTTTCACTAAACCAGGTTGATTAGAGTCCCAGGCAACCTGACCCTGAACACTTCCTGTGGATAGGGCATCCACAACTTCCAGTGTCTCACTACCCTTATTGTAAAAAAATTCTTCCTTATGTCCGATCTAAATCTACTCTCTTTCAGCTTTGCCTTATCTTGTCACTATGGGCCTCAGTAAAAAGCTTCCCTCTTTCTTACAAGCCTTCTTCATAAATTGAAAGGCCATAATAAGGTCTCCCTGGAGTTGTCTCTTCTTCAGGCTGCACATTTCCAACTCTCTCAGTCCTTTTTTCATAAGAGATATATCGTAGCCCTCCTTTGAGGGCTTCATCTTTGAAGATTTTCCTGACCAAATTAGAACCCAAATTTAACTAGTTTGTATAAAGTTTCTGGGCAGGGCTTTTTAGAAATAAAATAACTACATATTTTATAATTCATACCTCATCAATTGCCACAATTAAGTCAGTGGGATCTCATAAAAATGGAGTAGGGGGAGGAAAATCATCTACCTTGATGTGCTGCTGATGTTTATTTTGATGCATTCCATGGCACAATTGGCTTTTTGGGTTGCAAGTGTACATTGCTGGCTCATGTTCAATTTTTTATCCACTGGTACACCCCAGAGTTCTTGTCTCAATCCATTCATCCCCCACTCAATATTGATATTAGGGATTATCCTGACCCAGGTGCAGGGCCTTGCACTTGGTCTTGTTTATCTTCAAGAGGTTCAAGTAAGCCCACTTCTTGAGCTTGTCCAGATGCCTCTGGATGATATCCCTTCCCTCTACCATATCAGCTGCACTACTCAGCTTGTGATCATTATCAGGTTTCCCAAGGGTGCACTCTATCCCACTACGCTGCTGATGCAGATATTAAACAATACTGATGCCAGTATGGACCCCACTTGTTACTGGTTTCTACCTGAACATTAAGCCATTGACTGTAACTCTTTTGATATAACCATCCAGCCAATTCCTTATTCATCTAACGGTCCACCCATGAAATCCACATCTTACAAACGCAGCAGTAAGAATGTTGTGGTGGCCTGTATCAAAGACCTTACAGAAGCCCAGGTAGATGACATCTGTAGGTCTTTGCTTTTTTACTGATGCAGTTAGGCCGTTGTAAAAGGCCACTAAATTAGCCTCGATGCTAACTCTTAAGCCATATGCAACATTACTAACACCTGAGAACAAGTACAAACAAAACATTTTCCTTGATACCAACCTCCATAACTTAGAAAAGCGGAACCTCTTAAGAAAGGCAAATACTTCACAGACAATAAATAGTCTGATAATAAGTGATCTGAACAATTTACATGGGTATTATTAAAATCCTTATATAGAAGATAAAGAAGAGGTCGAAAAGAAAAAAAAAGTATAATAGAAAAATGGGACTTTCAATAACATTAAAAGGTGGGAGCCTAAGGATCCCTTAAAAGAAATGTTCCACAGAACCAGTAAATCAGATATGGGACTTCTTGTCAAAAGAAATTGTTGAGACCAAGGACCAGCAAGGATATTTTTGTAAATGTCAGAACTGTCGTAATTAATTATGTCCATTAGGATTGAATCATTAACCCCCATGTTTCAGAGCCAATGATCAACCCTTATACACCTCAGATGAGACAAGGAAGGGGAGAAGACACAGATGATCTGGTACCTGACTACTACAATATCTTAATGGCTTACTCTAAAACTTCTTGTCTGCTGGAGACAAAGTACAACCCACAGACCTCAGATTCAGCTTTATGAGACAGCCTTCATTTTGCACAAAGTTGTTTCATCACAACCTTCTTCAAGACTGATTATTGAGGTGTCATCTGCATTGAATGTTGAGGATATGAGAGGATTAGGAAGCACCTGGGCATGAGTCATCACTATTGTGTCATCTTCTTATTTTGTTTTTCGTCAGCTGTGACTGGGTCATCTAAACATTTCCTGAGACAACCCTACCTAATATTTTAAGACTTTCATGATCTACAAATTTCCTTGCTCTTCAATGTCCCTTTTTTCCCCCTGACATTAGCAAAGCAGATATCCTGTCATTTCAGTTATGATGCCTGTCTTTTCACTTCCCTCCATTTTAAAATTGTATGGCATGATACTCCGCTTGTTGCCAGAAAGATCCTGTTAATGACTGTTATCTGGCATAAGTGTGAGAAGGCTGCCTGTGACCTTCAGTCCAGGATAGCTGCCTTTGAAATTCATGCATGACTCAGGTGGGACACTCAAGGATAGATTTCTGGCTTCATAAGGCTTTGCTTGTAGCAAAGTTAACTTTTTAGGAGATGATGATGTTCAAAGAAATATTGTGGGCTTTCTTCATCTTCATTTTCTGATTATTCATGTACTTCTGCACCATCTCTTGGATTTGTATTCATTTATAAATTGCAACAGGGACAGACAGCAGTTGAGGGATGATTGGGTAGTTTACATAAATTAGATCCCTCGGGTATATCCAGGACAAGACAACATATTCAAGCAGAAGAAGAGAGATATAAAAAAGCACAGAAAAGGTTAGATCTAATTAAAAGACAGCCCACTTGGAGTCACATTCGGAGCAGGTAGTTTACAAAAACATAGAACAGAGCTAAAGGACTGTAATCTATTTTTGGTTCTTGATGGGACTGCAATCAAATGACCATGGAATGTGTCTTCTGTGTGCTACCTCTATTATCTTTGTTAATAATAAGGTGGTGAATGATTGTAGGTGGATTGTCATGTTTTAGAAGAAAAATTCCTCATGAATCCCACCTCCACCATACAATTTTCATCTCAGGCTGTTTCTGTACTGAGCTATTTGAGTTTCACTTGAAGCTTTCTTTAGTGTGTGTATGATGTGTTTTCCATAATTCTTTTTGCATGCTGATTTCTAACAAGTTTTTTGAGATATGCATTGCCCTCCCACAGACTAAGCATGAGCAAAGGTTATGTCAGGTTATAAAACTAGATGCTGCCAAAGACCAGACAGGATATCCTTTCCTTGCCAAAGTTGATGACACAGGTTTGAGACATAACAGCTGGGAGTAGGAGACATAAAATGTTACTCGAGGTGTCTGCAAATAAAGAACTTATTTGGACAGAATAACTGTGAGTTCATTTATTTGACTGACTCCAGGCAGGGAAAAACAGCAAATGAAAAACAAAATATATCAAATCTGTTATCAAAAAGAAGGAGATGCTCTGTTGCTACTAAGTATTTCTATTTAACAAAACAATTTATTTTTAAATTATAGCACACATTTTTATTAGTAGTGTTTGTCTTGCACTGTTAGAGTTCTAATAGCTAACAAGCCTTTATAGTGTGACTCTTTTCTCCATAGCAATAGGGAAAAAAGGAGTTTACTTTCAGTTCCTTGGAGACAGAAGGTGGAGGATGAAAAAGAATAACTCCCTCTCTAGTGAGCAAGTATGAGGTGGTGGCGGAGAACAGATTTTCACGCAGTAGTCTGCTTAAGTGACTGTGTAAGTAATGGGATACCACAATGATGGATGTTCTATAAATGCCCAGGTAGGTAGATATGACAATCAGAATAGGTCTAGGTTTAAACTGAAATAAGGCACTCCATCACCATGTCATCTCCGGAAAGTCACTTGACCTTCTTGTTCCTGAGTAAGACCAGCTATAAGAGCTGATAAAAAACTGATTTTCTTTGAAACCAAGAGCTTAATCCAAACTTATGGCTTCCCAGGAAGCCCTTTTAGTTGATTCAAGTGGACCTGGGCTCAAATCTTAAATACTTCGACTAAGTTTTCTTTGCTCCATCTCATCCTGCTCTTCTATCCTTCTTCTCTTCACTCCCTGTTAGGCAAGCACTGAAGATTAGTTCCTAGAGATAGCTGAAAGGCTTGAGAGCTTGCTAGTCTGGACTCTTCCATCCCCTCTCCTATTCCTCACTTTCTTCTTGTTGTACACATGACTTTTTTAATCAGGAGTTTAATATTTCAGTTTTATAAGTATATCGTGGGGCAATGCTATTTATCCTACAAGGACATACTTGACAGCATGGTAATTAAGAGCAGAATAAATGCTAAGAGTGAGAGGATGTTGCAGTGAAGGGTTGATTATTTTTGATAAGGAAATTGTTCTGCTGGTAAGAGAATCCACGGTATTTAAGAGCTGAACGGAGATGCCAGAAACAAATACAAACATATAATGTCTTCATCAATGTGCTACCTATGCAGTTTATCTGCAACATATAGGCTATGCTGGTAACTTCCAAGAATTGGGTGACCATCAAAAGATGTTTATTATTTGCACATAGATAAATTGGTTGGTAAATTCAGATCCTGCATTTTTTTTATGTGACTGGAAAGTTAATTTCATTGTCATTGGCACTGCGGCAAGAGAAAGTGCGAGTTTCCCCCAGAATTAGAGATCTGACTCGAAACAATTTGTGTGAATAATGATGCCTGACATTACTGTTTGGTAAGGATCCTTGAAAGCTTTAGGGGCATGAATGTGTGAATGCCCCAGAAGTCCTTGTCAAGTCAGTAATTGTTAGTCCTGTTTAAAAACGAGTGAACTGCAGTAGGAAGCCAAGGAGATGGCATCTTTGTGACAGGGCTGAGAATAGCCTCCCAGACAAGCAAGTTGTCACAGAGGGAAGGATGCGGACAAGGCAGGTGACAGAAACTGTTGTTTCAGCTAACTGGTATTGAATTTATCCCAGCTGAGATGACACTACACAAATTTATCCATACTTCTCTACCAGCCTTGCAGATCTGTGAGAAAAGGGGCAATGATATTGAGTTCGAACAGCAACTGCTATGTACAGTTTCTAGCCTGTGCTTTTGAGCTGAACATCATGCAACAAGTACAACTTGTGTGTCAGAGCTGCATTGCATGGCTGATGGCAGAGGTGTGTTTCTTTATACAATATTTTCATACATCTCTAACAATTTAGAGATGCTAAGAGATGTTGTAGATGTCCTATCAGGTTGGAAAGGGTTTTAAGCAACCAGTTCTAGTTGAAGACATCTCTGCTTATTGCAGGGAGATTAGACTGGATGACCTTTAATTATTCCTTCCAAACAAAAACGTTCTATGATTCCATGACATAGATCACTGGCTTCTGGAGGATGTGCCCCATCAGAGAGTCCTGAGTCCAGTGTCTCTGAGATCCCCCTGCAACTCAGCATCACATCAACACTCAAAGCCCTTTACTCCAAAGTGAGACACTGTCAGCTCCCACCTGCAAACTGTTCCTCCTAATCCAGCTCTTCAAAGCATGAGACATGCCTTGTGGCTCTTGGCCAGGGAAGCTTTTATGATGCAGCTAGTAGGATCAGAAAAGGTGGCCAGTCTACTTCTCGCACAGCCATTAACAGTTGTTATCATCACTAAAGATTTTGTCTTTCATTTGA
Source organism: Eubucco bourcierii (assembly GCA_013396675.1). Classification (NCBI taxonomy): domain Eukaryota; kingdom Metazoa; phylum Chordata; class Aves; order Piciformes; family Ramphastidae; genus Eubucco; species Eubucco bourcierii. Next base: position 19,016 of record VWZE01016583.1, on the reverse strand, counting down.
TTAGCAGGAGAATTGTGAAGCAGAATCCCACAATCACTAGTAATTCTGGCTATATTATGCTATCTTTGTCCATCTCCGCTAAAATCTATTTGCTCTATTTCTCTCTCCCTCTTAAGAGATGATAAGAAAGAAAAATCGATCTGTGAAAATAGGAGAGAAAACAGAGCTCCCTTTCTCCAACAAATCACATAGATTAGAGGGATTGTTGAGATTTAGTCAGTGTAGCCTGTGCATCAAAACTTCTTTAGTAAAGAATAAAAGGCAGGTCATTATCACATGTAACTCACTTATGGAAGGAGAGGAAAGTGCAATACACAGACAAGATACATGCCCTTTGGGAAGTCCGCAACCTCTGGGGGACCCTGACTAGTGATGTAAGAGCAAAGCTCCTGCCCTTAGTATATCACTTAAACTGCTGTCCACTGTTGATCTTCCAGGTATTCCGTAATGAAGTAACAATAATACCACAGGCAATAAAGAGAGACTTCATGCCTCTGGAACTACTGGTTAAGGGATCAGTAGAACAAGCAGTGTTTTCCTCTGTGCCTCCAAGTTGTGAGAAGTGATGAGGGGGTAAACAGGAAGAACCAACAGAACAATGTCTGACTCCCAGCCTTCTATCAAAGGCAGGACTTTGTATTCTTTAATCATGAGTTGATTTACAGGACACCAGACATACTGACAACACAGAGGACGCACCTGTTGTAAAGGGGGAAAAGGATCCTAGCTCAGGAGTGGGCAGGGCTCAGTAAAAGAGTTTTAAATCAGACTGGAAGGGGAAGGGCACAAAACTGGACTTGTTAGACATAAGCCCAAAGGCAGCACACCAATGTTTGAAGGATATTGTGCTAGCAAGGTGTTTTGATCTGTCCTATCAGTGGAGGTGGCAAACGATGGATTAGTAACCACGGGACTACCTGAGAAGAACCAGGAAATAATTAGGTCTTCTCCCCACAAAAAGGTGGCAAGACCAACTACACTACATTACTACTAGTAATGCCCCCTAGGAGACTCACTACATCTAGTGTATCTAGTAGGTGTAGTGCATCTAGTAGGTGTAGTGCATCTAGTAGATGTAGTATGTCTGCATTGAAGCACACAACATGGGAAACAAACAAGAGGTGCCGGAAACCATTGTCTGACAGGAAAATTATGCTGTGGAGTCCATCACAGAAATATGATGGGATGTATCACATGACGGGAGTGCTGCAATCTATGGCTACAAACTCTTCAGAAGGAATAGGAAATGAAGGAGATGCATCAGGGTGCCCTGTATGTTAGAAAGTGTTTTGATTGTCTAGAACTTAATGATAGTGACAACAGGGTTGAGTATTTATGGATAAGAACTGTTAGAGAGGGTCCAGAGGAGGGCCACAAAGGTGATCAGAGGGCTGGAGCAGCTCTGCTATAGTAGCCTTCCAGTATCTGAAGGGGTCCTACAGGAAGCCTGGGGAGGGACTATTTACAAGGTCTTACAATGACAGGACAAGAGGCAATGGGTTTAAACTGGCAGAGGGGAGATTTAAATGGCATGTTAGGAGAAAGTTCTTTACAGTATGGGTGATGAGACACTGGCACAGGTTGCCCAGGGAGGTTGTGGCTGCTCCCTCCCTGGAGGTGTTCAAGGCCAGGTTGGACGTGACCTTGAGTAACAGGCCTGCCAGCCCTGGGATCTACGTACCTCAGGAGTTTTGCTGGTCAGTTGGACAGGGGGACTACAACCTGCTCTTTGATCAACAGAGTTACTCACCATTCTTTGTCATATGTTATTCGGCGTTGTAATTTCCAGTATATATGGCTTTTAATGATTTTAATATTTGAGCTATAATGAAGTGTTGAAACTGTACCCAGAGCAGGGGGTACCCATGTGTTGTGTGTTATCATCCTGGATCCCAAAGAATCCATGGGAACACCTGCAAAAACCAACTGCTCATGTGTTGATCTGCTCAAAGGTAGGAATGCTCTGCAGAAGACCTGGAGAGACTGGATTGATGGGTCAAGGTCAGTTGTATGAGGTTTACCAAAGCCAAGTCCCAGTTATTGCACCTGGGTCACAACAATCCCATGCAATGCTAAAGGTTTGGGTAGAATGGGTGGAAAGCTACCCAAGAGAAAAGGGCCTAGCTGGTCCAGCTGAACATGAGCCAACAATGTGGCCAGGTGGGCAAGAAGGCCAACAGCATGCTGACCTGTATCTGAAAAGCATGACTGGCAGGAACAGGAAAATGATCATACTCCTGTACTTGGCACTGATGAGGCTGCACTTGAAATACTGTCTTGAGCTTTAGGACCCTCGTTAGAAAAGAGAGTGAGTTGCTAGAATGTGTCTAGAGATGGGCAGTGAGCTGGTGAAGGGTCCAGAGGACAAGTCTTATGAGAAGTGGCTGAGGAAACTGGAATTTAGTCCAGAGAAGAGAAGGCAGAGAGGAGACCCTATTGCTCTCTATAACTACCTGAAAGGAGGTTGTAGTGAGGTGGGGGTTGGTCTGTTCTCCATAGTATCAAGTGATAGAATGAGATGAAATGGCATCGAATTGCATCAGGGAGTTTTAGATTGGATATTATGAAAATTTTCTTCACTGAAGAGTGGTCAGGCATTGGAATAGGTTGCCAGAGTGGTGGTGGAGTCACTGTCCCTAGAAGTGTTCAAAAAGCATGTAGACATGGCATCTGGGGACATGTTGCTCCCTCCCTGGAGGTGTTCAAGCCAGGCTGGACGAGGCCTTGAGTAACCTGTACTAGTGGGAGGTGTCCCTGCCTATGTCAGGGGGTTGGAACTAGATGATCCTTGAGGTCCCTTCCAACCTTACCATTCTATGATTCTATGTTTTAGTGGCCATGGTGGTGTTAGGTTGACAGTTGGATTTGATGATCTTGAAAGTCTTTTCCAACCAAAACAATTCTATGATTCTTAGTAGAAGAATTATGTGGCTTTTAATTTCACTGAAAGGAGAACTAGTTATGATTTATAGTTTATCACAACTGGGGAAAGGTTTCCTGAGGTACAAACTAATTATGTTTATTTAAAAACTGATTGTCCATGTAATAAATGGTCACATTTTCCAATCATTGGGAGATTTATGTTACTTTATTTAATCTTGTGTGTGTAGAACTGCAACCTTAGTAAATCAACTGGAAGGAAAATGTCTAGATTAAATAGAGGGCTCTGCAACTGCAAGACATTATGAAATGACCCTGATAGGAGGGAACAGGCAGTGTGCACAAAGCTTTCTGATATGTTGAAGGAATGAGTGTAAATGACAGCCAAACTAAAATTTATAATCATTTAAGTTCAAGTCTGAGCTTATGCTGCACAGATTTGGCATGTATTACAGATTAAAGGCAAAGACGGTCCTGTTATCTGCAGGGTTTGACAGTCACGGTCATTTGTTTAAGGACAGTAATTAGAATGAATTTGAGAATGTGGAATAGGTGACTGCATATGACATGTCATTTATGGCAAGCAATAAGTGACATAATCTTATCATGAAATTAATCATTATCATAGACTTCTCTTGTCCACCTATAAAATGAAATGCCATGGAGAGCAGCATATTTTTCATTGTTATGCCAACGTGACTTTTTCATAATGTACATCATTAAAGTAAGCCTGGGAACTGGAACATGCACTCAGAGTAATAGCATTAATAATGTTTAATTTATGTGTTATGTGCACAAAAATTGTTCGGTACTTGAAACAAAAACAACCTGAAAACGCAATTTATCCCTAGCAAGGCAGTTTGCAGTGCTGCAAAGCATCTGTAGAGTTAGAAAAAAATAAGGACTGCTGAACAACTTTGGATAAAGTTACATGGAGCTATGTTGTGAATGGGAGAACTGTGGTGAGAGACCTACTGTAACAGGAACAGACCCCCCGCTAACTGATGAAGCTCTTTGAAGCTAGGCAGTGCAGAGCAGAGAGATGCTGCATTTCGAGGGTGGCATGCCAGGTTTTATTTTTCCCTTCCATGTTCAAAACAAACCATACTGGAAAAAAGTCACTGGGAACCCAACTCACAGAGGTGATTAGCTGTAGAAAGCATTAGTTGAGATTTCCCTTAATCTGAATTGTTTGTAGGGAAACATGTAAGCATGGAGCGACCACACTTGCAGGTGTGCTCAGAGATCCAAGAAGGGCAGGGACTTCTTGAGTCAGGACATGAGCTGTATCAGGACGTAGGACTGCAATGCATCAATACTCATTCAGTAGCTCTGTGTATTGGTCACAGGATCCTCACCAGCATGTTGCAACAGAGAGCATGAGGGTGAATTCATCACTAAATTTCCAGGGCCCTACAAGTATAGCCTTCATTGTTGCCACATCCATCTATTAATACTGTCTTTGATGACATGAGCAGAAGATGATGGTTACACACCCAAGAGATTTTGATTAGGTTTGAAGCGCTGGTGCACTTCCAAATTTCTCACGAATCTACATTGCCATATGTTAGCAAAGGTCTTGTTAAAGAGCTTGCTCCTTGCACTCATTCAAATTGAAGCACCAGTTGATACCCCCTTACCATATCAAAGCTAACACTAACTAAAAGGAGATTGAGGTGAGGTGGTTGTTGGTCTCTTCTCTCTAGTAGCAAGTGATAGGACAAAAGGAAATGGCCTGAAGTTGCACCAGAAGTTTAGATTGGATACGGGAAAAAACTTCTTCACTGAAAGGGCTTTCAAATACTGAAATAAAATCCCCAGGGAGGTGGTTGATTTGCCATCCCTGGAAGTTCTTGAAAGACACAGATGAATTGCTAAGGGACATGGCTTATCACCGGACTTGGTAGAGTTAGAAAATGTTTGGTCTTGATGATCTAACCCAAATAATTCTGTGATTTTATGACTTTCAGGAGGACACTTTCCAGGAGAGTGAGAAAATTAGCACAGTTTCAAAGCATGTACTTAATTTCTGGGAGTCTGGAAAATGTCTTGTATTAGTTACAGTCCCACCTTTTAATCAGTGGAAAGATTGTGTTTCTTCTGTCCACAAGGACATGAACAGACAAATTTAAGTGTTCATTGTTAATGTTTTCCACTGTAAGGAATTGTTTTGGGTAAGGATATAGAAGTATTTAAATAAGTTTTCTTGATGGTCAGTGAGGGCAGAGGTTCATATTGACGTCTAAAATTTCAGTGCTGTTGTACACTGGGATACTGACATAACACAGCCACAGTCTGACAGGCTTCTGTATGTGTAGTTGTATGAAAATTTCTCTCCTCTCCTCCTTTCTCCCATCTGTGGCACCATTAGTGGGTCTTGAGATCATCCTTCAGCAATTTAACCTTCAAGAGTTAACTACCAGAGCACATCTGAATGGTATATACTTGATGTGTGAAAGCACTTGTACTCGGTTGGGGGGAAGAAGAATAATAGGTATACAGAGGCTGGTAACTTCTTAAACCACTGCTGTTGGGTCCATGAGACCATGGTCCCATCACTGACGAAAGATCAGGTGCTTGAAATGTTAGGTTCCAGTTTTGGTGTTAGCATGGGTTAATTTTAATGAGTATTTAGAAATCTTTTGTTGATCTGTAAGCCAGTTTTTAGGTTAAATGCATACTTTGCAGTCTTAATTTTAAAATACATTCTAGAAGAGCCTGGCACTGGTGTTATTCAACAGTGTTATGGAGGGGTAATTAATTGATATGAGGTATGATTTAAAAAATTAATATAGTTTATTAATTTTCAATATTCAGAACTCTTTCCACCCCAACCACTAATTTTAATAATAATCAGTTCTTTGCATGGTCATGGAAACTTCATACAGATAATAACACAGGATCTAGAAATAACAAGCAATAATATATAACAGTAATTGAACTCAATTGAACTGGAAGAGAAGGTTCCTGCAGTTAATGTACTGCTTGCCATCAATACACTGCTTGCCCTCTACATGGGCTCAAGGAGCTCCTTTCTGCTTATGGCAGAAGGCAATGGTGAATTACAAGAGGCTTTGAGTATTTACTCACAAAATATTATCTCCTGACTTGCGAGGCTAGCTACAGCTTTCAGGGAATTTTGTTACTGTGTTGTCAGCTGCTAAGGCTTCTGATGCTTCCCAGACTGCTGGGGAAAAGAGACAAAAAATCTCTGACATGGACCTGATCTCCTCTGGATGATCGATGTATCTCCAGGACTTCCCATCTTGGCAGGAGGCTTTCAGGTGTGGGCAGGATGTCTTGCGGTGTGCGGTCTTGGCACAATGTCACACTGGCTATGCAGGCCGATTACATGGAGGCATTTAGAGCCTGTTCCTGGTAAACTTTTGGAAGACAGTTTCCAGGCAGTTCAGGATGCAATAAGGCAGTAGCAAGCAGGTAAGCACAAATACAGCAGCAGAGCACGAATACAATGGTAGAGCACATTGTGTCACCTGCTCATCTCCTTTTATCAATACAGCCTGAGACTAATGTACCTTTGGACATAGAATAGCCAATCAGAATGGCAGTTAGCCAAGCTTGACCATATTAGGTGAAGCCATAGGGTTGCTTTACCCTTTTTAGGGCAGAACACGGGCCTTACACAAGGCATACACAAGCTGAGCCTGTGTACCTTGTTTACCACAGGATGCAAATTGCTAGGGTCCTTAGACTCAGTGGCTCCAGGTTCTTTGTCCTATTTCCCATGGTTGCTTCTCCCCTCCACAGAGATCAATATGAAAAATATGTCTGGGCAAGCCAGGACATATATAAGCCTATTTTGACCTCCTTAGGCTTACCAGGACAAAAAACCAAACAGTCATTTATGGGTAAGAATCAGGCGAAAGGCCCACAAGGCAGATATCACAGTGGGAGTCTGTTACAGACCACCCAATCAGGACGAAGAAATAGACAAAATATTCTATAAGCAGACAGGAGAAGTCTCGCAACTGCCAGCCCTCGTTCTTGTGGGGCAGTTAGCCTGAAACTATCACACAACAGACAGGGAGTAGACCTGAATGTTCATTGAGTGTGTGGAAGGTACCTTCCTGACACAGCTGGTGAGGGAGCCAGCTAGGTCCATCATTTGTGAACAGAGGACTTGTGGGTGATGTGAAGATTGATGCCATCTGGTCAAAGCTCACCCAGAACTTTATCTGACTACTGTATAAAAGGCTATTAAAAATATTTCTATAAATATGACAGCAACAAAAGGAGGGCTAAAGAGAATCTCCATCCTTTTCTAGGATACAGGAGGAAACATAGTGAGCAAGGATAAGGAAAGGCTGCGGTACCTCATGTCTTTTCTGCTCAATCCTTAACAGAAAGGCAAGCTGATTTCTGGGCACCAAGCCCTCTGATCTAGAAGATAAGGATGGGGAGCAGAATGAAGTTCCCATAATCCACGAGGATATGATTAGTGACCTGGTACACCAGTTGGACACACACGAATCTATGGGGCAAGATGGTATCTACCCAAGAATACTGAGGGAACTGGCAGAAGTGCTTCCCAAGCCACTTTCTATTATTTACCAGCAGTTCATATGAATTACATGTATTTATTTGAATTACTAAATGGTGTTCAGTTTGCTTCTCTCAGTGTGTACTGACAATGGTTCTCACCAGATGTAGACCAGTAAAGCTCCAGTTACTCCAGCAGAGGTGAACTCAGATGATTTATATTCACAACGGACTTGGCCAGCTAAGTCTGTGGACAGAACACCAGAGGGCTTGGCTTTACACTTTGAAGAGGTTTGTTGGCAAGAAAGCTTTGTGAGGCAGGGAAGAAATACTTTCTCAGCCTGGGACATTTCTGGTAATAATAACTGTTATTTACTCAGCACAGTCTCGCCTATTTGAAAAACTCTTTGGAGTTATTTGTATAATTTATTTCAGGTGGACAAGAGGTAGAACTGTTCCAGGGAGAAGGAAACTGCCCAAACCATCTGCAGAACTGTACAGCAAGCTCCTCTCACCGGATCCTCAGGAATCTGCCTCAATGCTGCAGAGGTTGAATTTGCTCACCAAGTTCATTCTTGTGTTAGTGTTGCAGACTAAGGTGATCTGAGGAAAATCTGACACAGGAAGGTAATTGTTAAGGGCTGAAGTGAGCATAACACATCTCTTCTTCCTTTTCCTCAAAACCTGTATTGAGCACATCTGAGAAACAAGATGCTACACATACCTACCCAGATCAACTTAGCGGAGGGTGCAGTAACAGCAAATGTCAAATGCCCAGAGGAGAACACAGGGACCCAAATAAGCTTCTATTGTATCTAATGTCCATTAGCTGATCTTTAGCCTTCTGACATTTCCTTACATACTAAACAAACACAACTATTTCTGTTAGTTCAGCTCATGTTCACCAAATGTTGACCAGTTTCTTGGTAAAGCTGGGAACGTCATTGCTTGCACATGTTAAACCTCCAAGCTTATGGAAATCACTTCGTTTTCATCACATATTCAAGGAGACAGAGATGACTCTGTCTAGGGAAAGGTGCAGGAATATCCAGGAGTTATTCAGGAGATACGGGTGAAATAGATTGGTGATCTTTAAAGGCTATTTTTATCACTTCAGAATTTAACTTGCCTTCCTGGCACAGTGGAAATCTGCATTAGAAGAATACATCAAAAATATACAGGACAGTCTGCTACAAGACTAATAAGATCTCTATGTTAGGTATGGTGTGAGATCACAGAACCACAGAATGGTAGGGATTCAATGGGACCTCTGAGAATCATCTAGTCCAATCCCCTCTGATAAAGTAGGTTTTCCTAGAGCAGATTGAACAGGAACACATCCAGGTAAGTTCTGAATATCTTCAGAAAAGGAAATTTCACAGCCTCTCTGGACAGCATGTCCCAGTGCGCTGACACCGCAAAGTATAGAAGTTTCTCTTTACGCTTAAATGGAAATTCCTGTGTTCACTTGTGCCCATTTCCCTTTGTCCTACCACTGAAAGAGACTGGCCTCTTCTTCTTGACACTCCCCCTTTAAATATTTATAAATATTAATAAGATACTCTCTCAATCTTCTCCCCTCCAAGCTAAGCATCTCCGTGTCTCTCAGCCTTTCCTCATCACAGAGATGCTACAGTTTCCTCATCCTCTTTGTAGCCCTATGCTGGACTCCTTCTGGCAGTTCCTTATTCCTCTTGAGCTGGGGACCCCAGAACTGGACACAATACTTCAGATGAGGTGTCACTAAGAGCAGAATAGATGGGGAGGAGAACCTCCCTCAATTTGTTTGCCACACTTCTCCTAATGCACTCCATAATACCATTGGCTTTCTTGACCTTGAAGGCACATTTCTGACTCATGGTCAATCTGTCCGCCAGGACTCCAAGGTCCTACACCACAGAGCTGCTTTCCAGTAGGTCAGTTCCTAACCTTTACATGGAGTTATTCCTCCATATATGCAGGACTCTGTACTGGCTCTTGTTGAACTTGATTAGGTTCCTCTCTGCAAAGCTCTCCAGCCTGGCCAGATCTTACTGAACAGCATCACAGATTTGTAGTGTATAAGTCACTCCTCCTAGGTTTGTAACATCAGCAAACTTGCTCAGGGTACGCTCTATTCTCCCATTTGTTCAACCATTGATGAATAGATTAAACAAAACTGGGCCCAGTACTGACCTCTGGATAACACTGCTAGCTACAGGTCTCCAACTATACTCTGCTCCACTCATCATGACTGTCTGAGTTCTGTTGTTCAGCCAGCTCCCAATCCACCTCACTGATCGCTTATCTAATTCATGCTTACCTGTGAAGATGTTATGGTAGACAGTATTAAAAGTCTTGTTGAAGTTCAGGTAGACAACATCCACTGCTCTCCCATTGTCTAGCCAGTCACCCATTGTCTTCTTCAGTCAGTGGAGAAAGGTTGCCATCCCTAGGAGGTAAGTTCTGCATATTCAGTAAGTTACTAGTGCAGACCAAATCAGAAACATTGCATAATCATAGAATCATAGAATCATAGAATGGTAAGGTTGGAAGGGACCTCAAGGATCATCTAGTTCCAACCCCCTGCCATAGGCAGGGACACCTCCCACTAGTACAGGTTACTCAAGGCCTCATCCAATCTGGCCTT